>SNQJ01S0004444.1:401203-414054 GCA_010110895.2 Picea sitchensis | reverse complement strand
AAATTTGCCCTTTTTATAAAAAAGTGGTTTTTTTTTCATTTGATCATGGGATATTTTTTTCGATTTTTTTTAATGTAAATTTATTTAAAAAAATTAATTAATACATAATTTTTTTCCTAACACTACTTTTCGATTTATGAGCCAATTTTAGGTTTTTTTTATTTGTAATGGTGTTAATTGTCAAGGCCACAATTTCAATGAAGTCATAATTTTAACTCCAAAAATAAAGTTGATGCTATTGGTAGCATCATTTTTCGATTCAAGGATCAATTTTAAGGTTTTGTTTGCTTGTTAAGGCCATGATTTCAAACAAGTCACAACTTTAACCACCCCACAAAAAAGGGTGCTACTAGTAGCACCCGTTTTTTTTATTTGGGGGTTGATTTTTGTGTTTTTTACTAAAAAATATTGGTTTTTTGGGCCAAAGTTCTTGTTTTTGGGTTACATTTCTCGTTAAGTTGGTAACTATGTTAGAAAGGGATGCCATTGCACTTGAAGTAACAACTTCCTTGCTAGAAAATATCCCCTCTATTATCTCTAATTAGGAAAAAAATATTCTAATGCAGAAGGTGAAATAGGAGGAAATTCAAAAAGTTGTTTGGGATCTGGCCCTCGACAAGGCCCTTGGTCTGGATGGTTTTACCGTTCATTTTTATAGGGAATGTTGGAACACAATTAAGTTTATTCTTGTCAGGATGATTCAATATGTTCGGAAATCCTTCCGAATATAAGGGACAACAAATTCTTTCTTTCTTTCCCTTATCCCCAAAGAGGAGAATCCCTCATCTTTCTCAATATTTAGACCCATATCTTTATGCAATGGTTCATATAAAATCATTACCAAAATTATAGCAACTAGACTCAAGCAACTAAAGGGGGGTTCATGGAAAAAAGGAAAATTATGGACAATATTATATTGGTCTAGGAAGCGATACACTCGAACAAGGTTAAAAGAGACAAAGGTATGAATGCCAAGATTGATATGTCTAATTCTTTTGATAGAGTTCAACATTCTTTCCTCTTTGATTTTCTTCACAGGTTTGGGTTCAACCCTGAATTCATTTGCTAGGACTCCTCATGCATCAAGAATCCTTAGATATCTCCTCTAGTCAATGGGCATCCCTTTAGTTTTTTCAAGGCAAGCATGGGACTCAATCAAGGTTTGCCTTTCTCTCCCTTACTATATCATTATGGCAAAATCACTCAATAGATTATTAGAATAAGATTACATTAGAGGAAATCTCCCATGCATACAAATTGTTAGAGGAGTAAAAAGCATAAACCATTCTTAGTTTGTTGATGACACCTTGCTTCTGGGAGGGGCCTCTGTCATTATTTCCAGAAGGTTTAAGAATACTCTGATCTATTCAATAAGGCATCCAGAGGAATAATAAATCATAACAAAAGTCAAATATACGAGTGGAATGCGAACCATAATCTACTTGTTGTTCTTTTTAGTATTTTTCAATTTCCTTTTAAGGAAGTTTGGTCCTCTTTTAAATATCTAGGTATGCCTATCTATCTACGTTCTTCTTCCTCTAACATGTGGCAGTAGGTCATAAGCAAAATCAAATATAAATTTGTATAGTGGGGTGCAAAATTCACTAAACCCTACAGGGCGACTAAGTCTTATCAACTTTGCCAATTTTTCAATATTCAATTTTATTAGCTTCTGTAGGTATAAAGTAGTAGATAGCTCAAGAGATCCATAAGTTCTTATGGCAAGGAGGAAAAACAATCAACAAGCGGTTTCACTTAGTCAGTTGGTCAATTGTTAGAGCACCTAAGGCACATGGTGGCTTGGGAATTAAGGATCTCATCTTGATGAATCTATCAATGGGAGAGAAACTTCTATGGTGTCTGGTTATTGGGAGCGATAATATTATGGGTAATCAACCACTAATTCAAAAATCAATAGCTTCATCCTTTGAAAGGTTGGCTGGACTCTCAAGGAAAAAAAATCTTATGACATATCCTCTTGGTCTTTCGATGGACAGTGAAATGGATGGAAATTTGGTTCTACCCCTCCTGAGATTTCTCCTCTTGCCCCTCGACTTGCTACATGTTTAAAAGGTTGTGTACCAAGAAGGTGCTCCTCTATTGATCATTGAGGGTGGGGAACTTCAAATTTTATAGTGAAAAAAGGCTATGAGACTCAACTTGCAGAATCTGATCTTCCTCCTAGATCTCCCATATGGAACAAGATATGGCATCTAGATGAAATCCCCAAAATTAACATTTTTTATTGGACCTTGGTGCATGGGAAAATTATAACTGTATAAAATTTGGATAAGAGAGGAATTTATGGTCCTTTTAGATGTCCCTTAAGCATGGATAATGTAGAAACTAACTCACACTTATTTTTAAATTTCCACTTCATCTCTAAAGTTTGGTAGCTGGATTTGAAAGCGACTGAGCATTGATTTTGTGGGCCATATTTTTGGAGGTGTTTATTTAGTAAATGGGGACTCATGTATAGAGGGACTCTACAAAACAAACCATTGTTGAAGAGAATGTGGACATCTCTCCCAAAATATATCTGCTAGAAAGTATGTTTTGCTAGGAATCGGGCGTTCTTCCAATAAGAGTCCTCTAAGCCTAAAATAGAGGCAAAAATATATATTTCTTTGTTAGAAAAATACATCAACAGTAAAGGTTTTCATCTCACCTCCCCCCAATTGCTAGAACAGGATGAAGGGAATTTGTGTAATGTCCCCACTTTGGGACATCATTATATTACACAATGTTATGATGACCAGGGTAACCAGATGAATGTTATAGCGAGTACATGGATTATTGAGAGGCATTTTGGGGTCCGGCTTGCATCGCTCATCCCATTTCATCATTATGGTCCATTCCGCACAGGTTGGCTTTGGTTTCATTGCATTCCGACAATTTCCATGATTTGGAGTATTTTGAGCTATAAGTTAATTAAATTCACTGAAGAGGTCATTTTGGGCACATTACTTGGAGGAACCTCTTAGTGTAATAGCTCATTGGAGTCGAGAGGAGAAACACTACAGGATGGGATGGTGAGAAGTGACTTTCAGTGGCCAGGGAAGCCACAAGGAGAGATAAGGTGCTTTTCAGAGGTAAAAAGGTTAATTAATTAATTAAAGTGATTTAATTAATTAATTAAATATTAATAAAATAAAAGTTACTTTGGAGGGACAAGGTGAGCAGGAAGTATAAAGGCAAGGCAAGGGCCTCTATTGATTCATTCATGTATGTTTTATTAGTTTGATATCTGGCTTCTAGCTAGAGAGCCCATACCTTGGGGGTTTTGAGGGTTTTGACTTAACAAACCCTAGAGGATGATTCAGTGGTGAAAGATTCCACCTAGCTTGTCCCAAGCTTGGTCTCGGAGATGCAATACTCTCCCACACCATTCTAGTTCAGATCTACATCAGTGCAAGAGGGTACTACACCAACCACAAACACATGAAGAGAAAGAGGGCGCACCATTGGGGGTTTCCAGCAAGGGGGGCACACCATTCAGTGAAGGAAGGCTCATTGTAGGAGTTTGAGGGGGCTCTTGGAGATTTGAGCATTTGAGTTTTACTTGCAGGGCCTTAGCCATGATTTCTAGTGCCTCTTGAGAGATTTTTATGGTTCAGATTATTTCCTAGAGCATTGGGACGAATTGAAGAGAAGGAGGGCATTTTTGAGATTCAGAGCTACTCATTTTGGAGGAGTTATCCATAACATTTTGGCCTGAGACTTCAGGAGGGGGATCCTATCACCCCGATCTATCATTTGGCCGAGTTTGGACTCATTTGGACTCATTTGGAGGCCTCCTTCACCAGGGCCGAAATTGTAGGGTTTGACAGTTTCAGGAGGGTGCAACTCAATTGGAGGATTTAACATTTGGAGGAGTTTCCCTTGGTATTTCGGTTTGATATTTCAGGAGGGGATTCCACTCATCCCGATCTATAGTTCAACATATTTAGCGTATAATTTGGAGGCCTTTGACAGTAGGGCCGAATTATTGAGGGTCTTCAGGGTTTCAACAGGGCGTGGCATCTTCCAGCTTGGGGGTTGACACTTCATACGACCCAGATATTTCTTGTATTGGTATTCATGGTATATTCATCCTTGGAGGCTTATTGTAGTATTCTATTGGAGCATTTTGTAGCAGCTCCTATCTTCTATTGTCTTTATTGGAGCCATCTGATGTGCATTCCAGATTGGCATCTCACTATAGCAGGTTCTTCTATTTATGAATAAAATCAGATCTGCAGTGTTTTGGCTTGTCTATCATCTTATTGATCTTGCATATGGATGAGGTATGTTACATTGCTTATCTTCTTGTCTGTTGCTGCAAACACATATATAACACATCAGTAAACCCTAAGTGCAACCTAAATATTCATAGTAAGCAAAGTGTTTGACAAAATACCACAACCGGAAAAGTTTAAAAGACACCCAAAACCGTGATGTTCTTGTCATATTGGCTTGGGAACATTACAGTGGTATCAAAGCGTAAACTCTTGCTAGCCCGCGGGTCTTCCATAAGGAGAGATGGATGTGTGGGATTTTACAGGAAGGATTGTTGATTGTGAGAGGGAATATCAAACCCTCAATGAGAATCTCAGAGGTCTAATAACATTCCATCATTTTGTATCCTATAAAAATCCTAGTTGGAGCAAAGATAAGGTTACACATTGGATTGGCGTAGTAGAGGAAAAGAGAGCCAAATAAGCTATATGGGAAAGGGATGAGATATGCTTTGAGATAACATGCTTGGAGATAAAATATTCCGCCCTTAGCAAGGAAACTAGGGCCCAAATAACCTTCCCACAGTATGTAGCCTTAAGAAATCCCAGTTGGAGTGAAGAGGATTTTTTACACGGGATCATCGTAGCAGAGGAAAAGAGAGCAACAACAACTAGATGGTTGGAAGAACAGAGGAACCCCACACCCAGTAGGAGCACGCAACTTTGGTACAGTTGCAAGGTGCCTTGGGAACCAGATCATAGGTGTAGGGGTAAGGGTCAAAAGCATATTATTGAGGTACGCCATGACATTTATGATGATGTGTGTGAGGATGGAGCGATAGATGCTGATTTGGGGCAGTCTGATGATGATAGTGACCGTTGCACAGAGGCTAGTGATAGTGACTCTTGCACAGAGGTTGGTGATTCTGGCACGCTTGAGGAGGATAATGACCCTTGCACATTGGGGGAGTAGTGGGATGGACATGATGATAGTACTTATGCTTCAGTAGTCATATCACATACTGTTGATGACCTTACACCTCAACAGAGTGGTGACACTAGTGAGGAATCACACGTGTTAGCACCTACATATGACCATCTTCCTAGGGTGGCCATGACACATCTGTCATCTTTACAAACACCTACGATAACCACATCACATGAGGATACCAGTAGTATGTCAGATATGATGGATGATCCTTGTGTGAGGGATGCACACCATGGACATGTAGATCCATAGATCCAGGAGGAGGTACAGGACGTTCGGGAAGTTGACCTTACACATACAGATCAACATGAGGAGATTGAGTCACAAGCTTTGGAGACTCCATTAGTTGAGCAGATTGTGGAGACTGACAGGTTGATGGGGCACTTGCTTCCAGGATCAGCCCGCATTGATGAGGATGCACTCTTTATCAGTCAGGATGACCATAGCATGTGTCTGGACACATCTATATGGGATCCAAGCACAGATGATAGTAGCAGGGTGAGTGCACAAGAGGCTACATATGCTCACACCGGATACAGTATGATTTAGAGGGAGCTAGCAGTTGAGGATGATGTGCAGTCACGTATGGAAAGACCTAGTGGCACAATAGACAGTGGGCAGTTCAACACGTTATTTTATGCATAGAGTATTTTTGGAGATTCCAGAGTTGACACTAGTAGGACTGATACTAGCAGTGAGGGACGTGAGGTGGCACCTCAGCATGACTGTGATCAAGAGTCACACCACTTAGCAGGAAAACTGAGAGTCAATGAGGATATGATCATGGAAGCCACTAAGCGTTGTGATGACACACATGCCTTGGTGGCCGATTACTGTTGGAGGGAATCGGTGGCACATGGTAGTGAAGATGAGGGATTTTCCATGGATGACCTTCATACCCTCAGGGAGAGAGTGTCTATGATGAGGACTAACTTCCAACAGTTCCTAATAGACAAGGAATACCTATTGAGGATTGGTGAGATGTATCATGAGGTTCAGAGGGAGCAGGAGTTGGAAGTGGACAGACTTACTCAGAAGTTGGAGAGCACTCAAGGATTCTTGAGAGGCACACAGATAACCCTTCAAGAATCAGAGTCCAGATCAGAGGAGCTTATTGAGTAGATTCGTCAGAGGTCCACTTCATCTGTCTTAGTGGTCACTCAGATATATCATTCAGTCATGTTGCTAGGGGATGTTGGGGATCTAGCATAGGAACACTAGTTGATGGAGGACACTTTCATTTGTGTTCCGAGAGCGGTTGACCTCCATGTAGAGGTTGATCCATCAATATGCCCAGGATCTATGATACAACATGAGTCTACGGTAGACGACATGAGTATGCCAGAGCATACAATGATGAGTGACAACTCACAGAGACATGCTGAGATGTATGGTGGGATTCAGAGTGGTATAGTGCCTTGTAGGGAGGAGACACACCTAGGGGATCATGCAGATGTCACTCCTTTGCAACAACACCTAGTTATGAGAGATCACCTTCACCATATCAGTAGTTGCATGGGAGATGAGAGATGGTTGTTGGTTGAGCAACAATTGGAGGAGTTACTTTCGGTTGTACTAGATGGTTGGGATTCGATGATGACCACATGAGAGTAGTTATCATGGATACCAATGGACGAGCTTCTGGTCAAATCCTTGGTATTGAGAAAAGCATGTGACACCTTCCAGTCCTACAGTCAGCTACAAATGTTTTTGTTAGCCTATCCTGACACTTTTATCATAGAAAACAACACAAGGAGGGATAGGCCGTGGCTGAGGACATGGGGAGTGGCTAGGCTGAGAGCACCTGACATGAGTATCTTTACGACATCTAACCAGATAGAGGTGCATTTTCATAGGCATCTAGTTGAGACTCGGTGCATGATGGTGAGCATCATAGGCCAGGTGATAGCAGATGAGCGCAGAGGGCTTCTGACAATGACTAGTCTCACATAGGAGCAGTTAGAGGAGATCGGAAGTGATAAACTTCCAAGTTTACCATGGGATCTGGGTGTTCATTTGGCTAGCAGGATGTTTTACTATAGGGTGACCTAGGTTGCGCCAGAGATCCACATATGCCACCATGGGTTGGTTTGGAGTGGGCCTGCAGGTATTTGTCCGTTGGAGTGAGGCAAATTTTCACTCTTGTTCATCATGATCGGACATGGAGATGGTTGGGAATATACTCCTTCCACAGAGATGTTTTCATAGATGCAGTTTCTGGACAACATGTCCAATAGCCACAGGTACTTCAGTTTGAGGATCCAATATATATACAAGGAGCAGTCAGGCAGGGTCAACATAGTGCAGTGCCAGCATGGTGATCTTCGACAGAGTCTAGCATGGGATCCAGGGATTGCAGGGTTGAGAATTTCACTGTCTAACAGGGACGAGTGGACCGTTGCAGGGGAAAGTTGTTTAGACTTTCCATTGAGCTTCAATATTTAGGAGAGCCCATCTCTCAAGGGTGTCTCACAGAGGTATTACAATACTTCATCTTGCCATCAACATGTACAATTGATGGAGTCCGTGTTGATATTGGTAGGGACTTGGAGGATGGACTCATTCCAGGGTGAGGCCAGGTGTCATGTGTAGGAGATTCACAGAGTTGATATATTTCAGGACTATGCTTCACCAGATATTGCAGTTCACATCCTGATATGGGACCCAGGGGCCAGAGTGTGTGATAGTTCATCTTTGGATGGGTTCTAATGTGTGTAATACAAGTGGACATGGGATCTTGGTATTATATTTGGAGAGATTTGGTTATTGCTCGAGGAAAAGCAATTTTCTAGTAGGGAGGACTGTAATGTCCCCACTTTGGGACATCATTATATTACACAGTGTTATGATGACCAGGGTAGCCAGGTGGATGTTCTAGCGAGTACAGGGATTATTGAGAGGCATTTTGGGGTCCGACTTGCATCACTCATCCCATTTCATCATTATAGTCCATTCCGCACAGATTGGCTTTGGTTTCATTGCATTCCGATGATTTCCATGATTTGGAGTATTTTAAGCTATAAGTTAATTAAATTCACTGAAGAGGTCATTTTGGGAACATTACTTGGAGGAACCTCTCAGTGTAATAGCTCATTGGAATCGGGAGGAGCAACACTACAGGATGTGATGGTGAGAAGTGACTTTCAGTGGTCAGGGAAGCCACAAGGATAGATAAGGCATTTTTTAGAGGTTAAAAGGTTAATTAATTAATTAAAGTTATTTAATTAATTAATTACATATTAATAAAATAAAAGTCACTTTGGAGGGACAAGGTGAGTAGGAAGTATAAAGGGAAGGCAAGGGCCTCTATTGATTCATTCATGTATGTTTTATCAGTTTGATATCTGGCTTCTAGCTAGAGAGCCCATACCTTGGGGGTTTTGAAGGTTTTGCTTAACAAACCTTAGAGGATGATTTAGTGGTGAAAGATTCCACCTAGCTTGTCCCAAGCTTGGTCTCGGAGATGCAATACTCTCCCACACCATTCTATTTTGGATCTACATCATTGCAGGAGGGTTCTACACCAGCCACAGGCACATGAAGAGAAGGAGGGCACACCATTGGGGGTTTCCAGCAAGGGGGGCACACCATTCAATGAAGGAAGGATTGTTGTAGGAGTTTGAGGGGGCTCTTGGAGATTTGAGCATTTGGGTTTTACTTGCAGGGCCTTAGCCATGATTTCTAGTGCCTCTTGAGAGATTTTTATGGTTCAGATTATTTCCTAGAGCATTGGGACGAATTGGAGAGGAGGGCATTTTTGAGATCCAGATCTACTCAATTTGGAGGAGTTATCCATAGCATTTCGGCCTGAGACTTCAGGAGGGGGATCCTATCACCCCGATCTATCATTTTTTCGAGTTTGTACTCATTTGGAGGCCTCCTTCATTAGAGTCGAAATTGTAGGGTTTGACAGTTTCAGGAGGGGGCAACTCAATTTGAGGATTTAGCATTTGGAGGAGTTTCCCTTGGTATTTCGGTTTGATATTTCAGGAGGGGATTACGCTCATCCTGATCTATAGTTTGACATCTTCAACGTAGCATTTGGAGGCCTTTGACAGTAGGGCCGGATTATTGAGGGTCTTCAGGGTTTCAGCACAGCGTGGCATCTTCCAGCTTGGGGGTTGACACTTCATACGACCCATATATTTCTTGTATTGGTATTCATGGTATATTCATCCTTGGAGGCTTATTGTAGTCTTCTATTGGATCATTTTGTAGAAGCTCCTATCTTCTATTGTCTTTATTGGAGCCATGTGATGTACATTCTAGATTGACATCTCACTGTAGCAGGTTCTTCTATTTATGAATAAAATTAGATCTGTAGTGTTTTGGCTGGTCTATCATATTATTGATCTTGCAAATGGTTGAGGCATGTTACATTCCTTATCTTCTTGTCTTTTGCTGCAAAAACATATATAACACATCAGTAAACCCTAAGCACAACCTAAATATTCACAGTAAGCAAAGTGTTTGACGAAATACCATAGCCAGAAAATTTTAAAAGACACCCAAAACTGTGATGTTCCTGTCATATTGGCTTGGTAACATTACAATTTTCTAGAGCAATTTGGCATTAAAAACCACCCTTCTAGATCTATTGGGAGATTTGTTTCCTCGCAATCAAGTTGGTAGCTTCATATGAACTCAAAATAATTTCACGTCTGGAGATCTAAATAGCATTTCGATCTACTTTTCTTTGATGGTGCTTCGAAGAAGAATTATTTAGCGACAGGTGTTGGGGGGTTTATCTATAGCCCTAGAGGAAAATTTGTAGCTTCTTATTCTTGGAGCTTAGGTCATTTTCCCAACAATTTTGCTGAAGCCTATGGATTATTCCAATGTTTGAAAATAGCTAGAGCATACACCATACCAAACTTTTTATTGATAGGGAATTATTTAATAATCATTAAGTATTTGATTAAAATATCTAGTTCTTCAGATGTCAAAATCATATTAAGCATCTCATCTCCTCTTTCTCTCATATTTGTTTCTTTCATATTCCGCATGACAACAATGTCGAAGCTGATAGACTAGCTTTCCTAGTCGCATCAAGAAAAAATGGGACCTTAGTCCTTAATCAACCTGGTACCCTAGAATATATCCCTTAATCATGATTCAAGACACGTGGCACATCAATTGAAAGGCTTGTCTATATGGAAGTGGTTATAGATTCACTTAAAGTAGAGGAGGGTGCGGAAAGACCCTCCATTATCTCCCACATGCTACCCTCCTCCGCGCAACACCTAAAAAAATTATTGCGGCAACAAGAGATGGATCAATGTGGGGTATATATGATTATCCCTCTATGCTCTATTGACATCAATCCTGGGGGTCCTCATCCCATTTGGATTCTTGGTAATGGTTTAATTGACAAACCTCTATCCATGTCTTCTTCTTTGATGGTGGTTACCTACATGTAGTGGCTCAGTGGTTGGTCTTTCCTTAGCCTAGGAGCTTCTTTTTTTCGTGGTCCTGCCTCACATAGTTCTCTAGTTGGTTTTGGCTCTTCTCTTTTCGACTTCCCGGACTTCTCATGTGTGGTCTTGTCTTTTTAATTTCTCCCGTCCCCTTTGAATTCTCTACTCTATTCCCTGGTTCTCTCTATGGTTGGAATATTGGTGGATGGTTTGGTTTTCACATATTTAAGTACTAGTGGCTTTTATGTGATTTGGGTGGCTAGAAGGCCCATAACTATTGTGGGTTTGTCCACTCTCAGAAATCCCTTTGTTGTTGTTGTTAGGTATTGGTTCTTTCTACATAAGGAAATGGATTATTCTAAGTTGAGGGAAACCTGAAGGATCCTTAAATGACATGACTCTGCATTGAAGGACTTGCAAGGAAAATTGGAAGCTCAAGGAGAAACTTTTAGTTCACACGAGGAATTGTTCATGAGCATACTATTAACTCATACAAGACGTATTTTGGCTATGGAGGTCGAATTGGATACTCTCAAGAAGAAACTTGCTAACATGGCCAAACAAGGGTAGGGAAACCTTGTTGTCACAACTTCCTCAGCTGTTGCAGAGCTCACACTTAATCAACTTTGAATATTTTAACCAAGTCCCCTCCTCTATTCAGAGGCTTAAAAGATGAAGACAATCTTCCAAGATGAAGCCCTTTCTTTCTGTTAGTCCTAATTTTGGTTTATGTATTTCAAAATAGTAAAGATATCAAGATTTTTCTCTAGATACTATACACATCATTTTGAACTGAACTTAGTATATCCCAAAAGTTTTCAGGACTTAGATGTATTGATGAATAGCCTCTTAATTTTGATATATAATTAGCTACTCAACTTATCTTTTGTATGTTCTCTCTATTGCAAATTTATTTACAATTTTTTATAATAGAAATCTACTAATTCTAATTAAAATAATAATAATAAATAAATAAAAGAAAAATTAAATTTAAAATTGTAAATGGAAAAGAAAACTTATGGAAGAATTGAAAAGTTGGTTTTAACACTAAATGTAAAAAAAACTTAATATACACTCAAAAGATTGTTTACATACAAGTACTTTTTTTTTAATTAGATGTGCATATAGAAGACTTCCTTTACCCATAAGAAGTTAATGTATGGAATTTGAAGTTGTCAATTGGTAGAAGGGTGAGAGAAAATATGTTATTTAAACATGAAAATTACTTTCACATGAGCATCAATCATGGTTGTAAATTATAATTGTTAAAAATACTAGAAGACTCTACATAACATATACCTTTAACATAATAGATACGAGTATAACATTCTAAAATACTGACATGAAAAACACATCATGATTAAGAGGCATGTCAAACTATTTATTAAAATAAAAAAGTTTGGAAATTCACAACATTGAATTACTCAAGAAATTATTCTTAATCTATTTGGAAGATTTTAAAAGTGTTCACAAGCTCTCAAACCACCACAACTTATAGCTTGATATACGTGCAAGAAAACATACAAAGAAAGAATCTAAAGAAATATATGATATATATCTTTGGCTTTAACCTTCCTTGGAGTTCAAACTGAAAATATAATCTAACTCTACCTTAAAGTGACCATCCTAGTTATATTTTCACCTTGTGCATAAACATCATATCCGAGTTCTTCATACCGGCCATAATATTCTATATGTGCTGATCTAATCATATGCAAATTTTGTTTTGGTATATAGATATCTCACAATTTTGTCAACCAATATCATATCAAATTATGACTAGCCCCATTCTAGGCCGATATGTGTGTTGTTCTATTTTTTATTTCTACACACCATGTTATGTTAGAAACATAAATAAGAGGCTTCTAAGACAGTGTCTTCTGGGAGGCTTCTAAGATAGTGTCTTCATAATATGCATTAGTTTTTAGTTATATAAGATTATGTTGTTTCATGTTTCGAGATATTATAACTGTAACGACCCCTTCGTTACGTCTATGAACGGCGAAGTGCAATAGGAAATAACAAATAAGAAATTAACAACATCACCTAATACATATAACTGCAAACCCATGACATCATAAATACAGTGACACATGATCAGAATATAAACAAACTCTACCATATCGTTGCGGATCGAAATTTCAACCATAATGCCGACCAATCTCATCATATTATCACCTATAACAATCATTTTTCCGAATATAAAACTACTTTCTACTTTACCATTAA
>SNQJ01S0004444.1:366752-401193 GCA_010110895.2 Picea sitchensis | reverse complement strand
TCCAAGGTTTGGTTCGTTCGTTCTGTCTGTTCGTCAGTCTCTGGGTGATATGCAGTACTAAAATTAAGTTGAGTTCCCAAGGCCTCTTGGAAACTCGTCCAAAATCGTCCAGTAAACACCGATCCTCGATCGGATATAATCTTATTAGGCACGTCATGCAGCCTCACAATCTCCTGATGGAAACTCTCACTAAGTTAGGTGCCTGATACGTCATACGCACCGGAATAAAGTGAGCACTCCTTGTCAGAGTGTCAACTACTACAAGATCGAGTCGTGTCTCCTTGCCATCAATAGCAATCCAACAATAAAATCCATCGAAATGACTTCTCATTTCGATTCTGGAATGGCATGTGGTTGTAGTAATCCTGCCGGGTGTCTATGTTCAGCTTTTACTTGCTGACACTCGAGACATCTAGCCACAAAGTTGGCTATGTCGACCTTCACTCATTTCCAGAAGAACAAGGGCTTAAGGTCTACCCTCATCTTCGTAACTCCTAGGTGAGCCATGTAAACGGCTCTATGAGCCTCGCTCAGGATCACCATCCTCAACTTGTCATTTGGCGGTACATAAATCCGACCTCTAAACCTCAATAACCCATCGCTGTCAAAAGTAAATTCCTCATATCGTGGTACCATCGTAGTGTTTTGCCCGATAAAATCGTCGACTTTCTTGTACCAGTCATCGTCACGCTGTAAAGTGAGAATCTTCTCACGTAGATTCGTTTGAAGAGGCAACAACGAAAATAGGCGTTGCCTCCGACTCAAAGCACCTGCCACTCGGTTCACTGTTCCCTTTATGTAAGTAATCTCGAAGTCGTCCTCGCTAAGATGACATGACATGGTGATATCCTTGCCGGAGATGACATGCCCTAAGTAGTGAATCCTCGATTGAAAAAAAAACATTTGGACGGCTTCCCATATAGTTTGCGTTCTCGTAAACACTGTAGTGCCAAGCGCAAGTGCTCGTCATGCTCCTCCGTCGTCCAAGAGTAGATCAAATATCATTAATGAATACTTGGACGAACCTGTCCAAGTACTTGCGGAACACCCCGTTCATCAAATTCATGAATACGCCTGGGGCGTTTGTCAGTCCAAAAGGTAAAATAGTAAACTCATAATGTCCAAATCTCATTTTAAAAGAAGTCTTAGGTACATCATCCCCACCACATCGGCAATTGCGATCTGCTCCTATCCAAGGGCCTGCTCGCCTCCCTGGGGGTTAGACCCCTCAGGCGTGGATGCTGCTGGAGGCGTCACGCCTCCTCCCCTAGCACCCCGTCGTCTGTCTCCGCGGCGTCCTCGAACCATGATTACCGCGTACGCACACAATCTACTCAAACAACAAACTACAGAATCCTGCCAAGATCAACAAGAAGAAAAATTCCCTCATGCACAAGAGGAGTTAACTCGTTGCAGGGAAGAAAAATCAATGTGCAAGCTTAATTTGCGTATGTAGGCGCAGGGAAAATGGATCAAGTGCTAAGGTGTTAGCGTTGATGAAATACGCACACAGGTGTGAATTTGGATGCTGGGTGCTGTCCCAACAGCCAACGTACAGGCGAATTAACCTCTGTCCAGCATCACGCGCAGGCAATAAACGCCCATTGTACAACGCATAAGACACACACAAAACTAAATTTCAGCATAGAAAAATGCCCACGAAATAAACGATTGCCGGGTAAATAACAACGCAGACCATAACGCCCAAGGTATCAGTGAATGCCATTCATTCGCCTCAGACAAACGCGCCCTCCAGACTGTCATGCAAGTTGCCAGAACAAAAATACCAAAGTAACTTGCAAAATATCAAGTGCCTGACATCTTATGTGTTATCCCCAAAATGAGATTACAATAACATTCCTTAAGATGACCACCATCACAGTCACTTAACAGGAATAATGTCTTTTAACCTAAGACATGCACAAGATATTCCCTCAGCATCTCAAGTTATTGCGTTATATTCATCATGTTCCCTTATGTTAAAAAGACCTTGTAGCACATTTCTTCATTACCTTACTATCATATCATACATCACCATATTCTCATAGAGCCTCCGGACATAAGAGATGAAAGGTTTTCACTTTAGAGTATTCTGACACACACAATTCCGGGGCTTTCCACTAAGTAAGTCTTAGCAACGTCAAGGGACTATACTAATATCATAATAAGATAACCATATCATCTCCTTCTGATTAAGGTAGTATTGAAATAAGTAAGGGTCATACGTTTCCGCTCTAATCTTGCCATTTTGCTTATACGGTAAGAACGACATAGCCTCCAAACAATACTTCCTGACAACGATGTGACGTAACATTTTTCTTCACTTAGCAATAAATTATCATCATATTTGTTTATTCAATAACCATCCCATTACAATTGACAAGATACCATGATTGCACTATTTAAATGACTTTTACAAAAACATTTATTTCAACCTGAGGAACTCATAATGCTAGGTCATTATAATCATAAATCTCAATGATAAGGCAATATACTCCTAAGTAGCATCATAATTGGAATATAATACCTTAACATCGTAATAAAAATGCAGTCTATAAAAGTCTAAAATCCAACATGACAATACTTAAAAAGGGCGCTATTGGAAAAGGTCAACTATCGCTATTAATGATTGTAATTCAAGGAAGCCATCTAATTCACATGTCAATATATGTAGAATGACATCCTAAATACATCGATTCGGGAATGTCAATAATTATTCTATTTAAGATGTAAATCTATAAAATGTTAAAGTTTAAAAGGGAAGTATTGGAATTCCAACTAACCACATTTACATTGCCGGTAGTTACCATAACAAATAATTAAAGAAATATTGAAATTTCCCAACTCACAGTATTAATATTGCCGATAATTACCAATACAATTATTTAAAGAAATATTGAGATTTCCCAACTAACCACATTGATATTGCCGATAAATAAATAAATAAGAAAAATTTTATATGTTGAAATTAAGAAAGGAAATATGGAAATTTCCAAACTGACCATATTAATGTTTGCCGATGATTACCATGACAAATAATTAAGGAATTTATATCTAATACGCATAAACGACAGCTATCGCTAGAATGACGGACTCGGTGACAAGGATTTAAGAAGTCGATAACTGTAAATAAACCCCGACTTACTTTACGCATGCAGGACTCTACCCAAATTGTAAGGACTACCAACGATGGCGGTTCGAAGACCACCCAGTCCGGGCCTGTCAGCAAGGGTGTGGCCTACGCAGTTAGAGCCAACGAATTGGGAGCGTGACTACCACTGGAAGAGCTTGTTCTAAAGGCCGAAAATGACTAACTGTCAGAGGGACGCGCAAAATTAGGTGGCAGCGTTCCACTCATAAGGTATAAATAGCAGTTTGCTAATGCCATGCATCAATCTCTTACATTGAAGTTCCATGCTGTCTGCATGCACACCGTCACTGTTTTTTTTTTTGGAAGAAATTATCTCAATTTTATATGAGTTTATAAAATAGTTTACAAATTGCTGAAAATGCCATTCCCCGCTCTAACAAAAACCAGAATCGGACTGGGTCAAAACAAAAGCTGCCTGCTAACAATAAGAGACAAAAAGCCAATAGGCAAGGTTCGAATCCCATGGCAAAAACCTCCGAATAGACTCCTGCGCAGACAACAACAGGTAGAGGCAGAGAAATCAGCTTATAACAGGAGAGACAATCACCCCAAATCTCACTGGACCGATGCTTGCATAAGCATCCTCCGATGCTCCTCAGCGTAACCATGAGTGACAGCCACCGAAAACAAATCGCGCCAACAGAAACCGAACAGAGTCCCAAGTGGTTACTGCAACGAAGATCTTTAAGAGACGGCAATAAGGCAAACTGTTACCCTTACGAACTTTATATCATTAAAATTTTATCATTGAATACCAACACAGCAGAATAAAGTTTATCTTGGACCAGGGCAACCTGGAAACTGTTGACATTAAAGTTATCAGATCGCTGGCTAGAGAAATAAGTCGAGTCCGTCTACTAGATTCATGGCAGCCAAACGCCCGGATTAAGATTGAATCAGCCGCTACAGGAAAGTAAACTTGGGTGCGTTCCAAAGCATTTGGGAGGCTAGACATTGCGTCAGGAAGGGGTTAAATTCTACAGCATCAAATTCGTGACCATTCCACCGGAAAAGGGGCAGGCCGATCATTAAAAACCCTCGGGCTTTTAGCATTCTTTGGCTTGGCCTTGATTTACAGAATCGAGAATTGAAATGGCTGTAGGGATTCTGCAATTGAGAACCACAATTGTAGCAGGCCTGGTTCAAGTACGAACACAGTTGCAAACAAACAATCCTATAATAACAGCGGGGGTCTTAATTCCGAGCTTGAAATTGAAGAGCATACACAGCTTATACTGTGCGAGGAAGCCGTTGAATGGAGCAGAAACATAACATTTTGGCAGAGCAGAGGCATGGTGACGGCATCTGTAGCGACGCAGCAACACGCCGAAGCTGTAATACCAGCTGCCGGTGGAGATCCTCGCATTCCTGCCACTGTTCTCACTGGCTTCCTCGGCTCTGGCAAGACAACTCTTCTCAACCATATTTTGACTGCGGAACATGGAAAGCGAATTGCGGTTATAGAAAAAAATATGAGTATGGGGAAGTAGATATAGATGGATCATTAGTCGCCAGTCAAGCCTCAGCTGCCGAGGACATTATTATGCTCAACAATGGATTCCTATGCTGTATTCAACGCGTCTGGAATGCGTTAACACACCTGTAGCATTAAAACCTCACGCTATACGGCAATTAACACGCGCAGTGATATATAAAAACGCACACCATTAAGGCAAATAACTCGCTCGGTGATATGTAAGGAAACACGCACTCTGCCAGGCGATGAACTCGCTCTTCAATTTTAAAGAGAAGAACGCACATGCAAAATCAGAACAGCATGCACAACTCACACTGAAAAGATGTATAAGAAAGACGCATGCAGAGGCAACAATTCCGCTCGGTAGTCTTAAGAAAAACGCACAGTAATAAATAAAAACACATGCAGACCGAATCAACATGCAATAGTAAGATCCTGCAGTAGACCGATATACACATGCAGACCGAATCAACATGCAATAGACCGATCTTCATAAATTGACGCTTAACATTCATCCTCTTGTGTTCCCTAATTATAGAAGATCCTGACTCGTACACTTTAACAAGATCTGGACACTTGCAAGGAAGTTTAGGGTTACTCTAAGGCATGTTTTTCCCTTTCAGGTTGTACAATATATACTTAAATATTGAGATTCTCATATACAGGGTAAAGTTGTGGAAGGCATAAGCCTCTAATCTTTTTGTAATTAGATAGTAGTTGGTAAATCTCTTCCTCGAAAGTGTCCTGGATTTATTTTTATGCACTCAAGTTGAATCTATCTATGATTCATAGCTTCATTAAACTCCTTGTCTGCTGTAACCTGTTATAAAGGCGCAAGCGTAGTTGATGCTCTGAGATAACTTTGATTCTTTACTAATTTTCCAATTGCAGTGTCTTCAAGGAGCATAGATGAGCTATACATATATTATTATTATTATTATTATTTTTTTTTTTTTTTTTTATCTCCATCAATTTTCCATCAATTTTAATAAACTTACATGAGCTATACATCAAAGATTTCCTTGTTTTGTATTTGATAAAATGGATCGGGGTTTGTTTCCGTTTCAAAGTCTTGATCTTGTTATTCAATTTTAGCATGACTCAACTCATGTTTCATGTTATGTTTCGTTGGTCCGCCAAAGCTATAATTCATATTTGTTTGATTTTCAATTTTCTTGCATTATGTGTGCTTCTCTTCGACGTTATCCACAAGTTATGAAACTATTTTACGGAACACACACGGTTTATACAAATTATATTAAATGGAGTCACGAGCGAAAATGGTTTACGAAAACCATGATGAGTCGCAGGCACACAACAATTAACTTCGATCGGCCCAGTAGAATAATCCAGCATACTCGTATCCAGGAACGTGAATCCCAATTCGGTCGAACCGGCTCTGATAGCATATGTAGCGGCCCCTTAATTTGCGTCTATGAACGATGAAGTGCAATAGGAAATAACAAATAAGAAATTAACAACATCACCTAATACATATAATGCAAACCCATGACATCATAAATACGGTGACACATGGTCATCAGAATATAAAATAAACTCTACCATATCGTTGCGGATCGAAATTTGCAAACCATAATGCAGAATGATCTCATCATATTATCACCTAAAACAATCATTTTGCCGAGAATATAAAACTGCCTCTACTTTACCATTAAAATCATACCTTGGCCCTGCGCCCGGCAGGGCGTCCTCGTCTTTGTCTTAGCTCCCCTCCTTCCAGTGCGGCAGCGCGAAAATGCCGGTACCTCGATAAGCAGCTAGGGGTACTCTCCTTCCCCCTTAGCCCCTTGAGCTGTAAAGGGGCCACACACAACTAGTGAGTAACTAGCTCCTCAGCTCTCCTCTAAGGCTGAGCTACCACTGAAGTCAGTTGGGAAATTCCCCAACTCCCACAAGCAATCCGTCCCAGAGGTAGCAACTTCGTGTGGTGTTGCCTTCTTAGATCTCCCCTTTCTTCCCTTCCCTTCCCTTCTCTTTTGTTTTGAGACTAACCTAACCCTAAATCATTAATTAATTAATTGTGCAATGGCAACTCTCTGCGGTCTCCATATTATGCCGATCAGCATACCTCAGGATTCTCTGAGGTGTTTCTTTTTAATAGTTTAAGAGATTTCTGATTTCTCACTTCCCCTCAAATGCGCTCTTGAAATTTCTCCCTAATGAATTCCTTAATTCCTTCATACGTTTTGCTGTTTAATCCCTCCTTAATTTACTCACAATTTATATAAGTTCTTAATTTTTTTCATTTAATCTCTCACGTTATTTTTTGTTTTGGCATTTGAACCCTAAGACCGCTGCGGTGCTTTATCCTGTCCAATGTATTTAAATTTCATCTTAAACACTTTGCTTTAAAATTTTATTCCTTCTTTTATCAATTAAAGGCCATGGGTTTCCCTTAATTAAATTTTCTGTTGCTCCACATACACCTTATAAGACTTTAATTAACACCTAGGAGGTTTTTTTTTTTTTTGTTTTTTTTTGTAGAATATTTTCTTAGGGTTTGTCACATTTTACTGAGAGATGTTTTTAACTTTGGGTTTTGGTCTGAACAGGGCGAAATTTTAATTAGGGGATTCATCCTTAAGAATTTATCGGCGTTAATGTCTTAGGATTAGGTGAACAACACTCTTCAATAAGCGGCGTGCCCGCCGGGGATGCACCAGTACTCCAAGGGTGCTGCTGTTGCTTACAGTCTTAGGTAGGCGTAGCACCCCAGTGCACGTTAACCAAGGGTGCCTTTGGCCTTGGCCAGTTGGTTGAATCTATAACCCTCTTAGAGTCAAAACTTCCGTCAGGTGAACTTGTGGGAGACCAAAGGCTCTAAGGAATAATGCCCCCACATTATTACGCATCCCTTAGAATAATCATGAGCGAATATCATAGTCTTCCCTCACGGCATCATGGATCCCCTCGAACTAGGTAGTCGTTAACCTCTGATTAGATACGTGGCCCGGCTTGTCGCCCGTCCCGCCTCCATGTCTGGCGGTCCTCTGGAACTGGTGTCCCAGCCCTGAGTTCGAGCCACCCGAAGATGCTAGTGAGGCATGTGAGAGTGGCTGACACACCTCCTCGGCTCCTCAGAGAACTTCGTGTGTTATTTGCTACTCCCATATGTAGATGCAGTGCGACGAAGCTATCAGTAGGCCTGCATCATCAAACTATATTGTGGATATTGACAGCATGAATATCAATAGCATATCATCAAAACCACACAATATCCTTGTCATCATCAACCATCATGTCAGATCATGTCAACAACATATCATGAATATCAATAGCATATCATCAAAACCACACAATATCACTGTAAATGAACAACTCAAATAGCCCACTCCCTGACTCAATCCGGAGTCCAAGGGAGTTCCACTGATGCCTCTGCATCCTCAAGGTCCGAAACCCTGCACACTCAATGAAACTGAGTCAATAGCACCTGTATATAGCAATAGTAAAATATCCTGTCATAAATCATGACGCATCATCATCAAGGTTAAGTGGTTCATCATCATAAAAATCCAGATCACTTGCGAGCAAGTGTCCTCCAAGAATAAGTTTGTCAGTGCGCCAGAGCGGGATGTTACAATAACTTATTAGTGGTTATGTAAGATTATGTCGTTTCATAATCTTAGTGATTATGTAAGATTATTAGTGATTATGTAAGATTATTAGTGGTTTGGGAGTGGGTTCTTTAGTGTTTTATCCATTATCATAACCAATACAAAACACCACAAGATCAACAAGAGACACCAATCTCTTTCAGATATTCGTAGAAAACAATCTATTGGAGATACCAATCTCCACCATTAAACTCCAACTTACCAAGATACACCAATATCTTACAGATCCGTGTAGACACCAATCCCCATCGCTAAGCACCAACTTAAAAAGAGACAACAATCTCTGAGTTGCACCAACCTTCACCAAGTCTGCTTCCTATTTTTCCCTTCACCAAGTCTACTAATTGATTCTACCTTTACTAGGTCTACTCACTACTTTTTCCTTCACTGGGTCTACTCACTACTTCTTCCTTTATTAGGTCTGACCAAATTTTGAATTTCCAAATGACAACTTTCCCAAAGCTTGTTGTTTTGGATCTCTTCCCAAGAACGAACTTGTACAACATGCCACATATCCAATTTTGGAAATATGATTTTTAGATTTTTAACTGAGGTACTTATGTATGTCTCCTTTGCTCTCTAAAATTTCCATGGTCTCAAGAGTCCCATAAAAGAATTTATAATGAAAATGCCAAACTAACCTATTTGAAATTGATCTCAAGACCATTCAAAAACACTAACTTCCACATATCATATCTCAGAAAGTATAGTGAACCAACATATGATATTTTTACCACATATACACCAATAACTCTCCTCTATCTTTGAAAAATCTCAAGATCTAAAATATTCCCATAAAATAAGTGATAGAAAAAGTTCCAAACATGCCCATTTGAAACTGATTTTAGGAGCATTCAGGAACCCTAACTTCCACAAAGCATATCTCCCAAATTGTAGCGAAACCACGTCTGATATTTTTACCACATGTACACCAAGATCTCTCCTCTATCTCTGCAAAATCTTAGGGTCTGAAATGTCCTAGAAAAAAATTATCGCGAAAATTCCAAGATGACCTAAAACATATTTTACAATTTAATATTTGCTAATCCATTTTTCACACACACTTTCTCTAAATGATTTCTCTTTTTATACTTTTTCATAACCCTTCATGAAGGGACGTGTCCATTAATTAAATAATTAATTATCAATACCATGGGAAAATACCCCAAACCCATGGGTTTGAAACCACCATTTCACTTTTTACTTTTTCACATGCACCCCTGTTTTAATATACTTGTAGACCTATACATATAAATCAATATTGAAAATGTTGTGTGTATTGTAATGTCGTAATATGTCATTAATGACATCATTGATCCTTTGGCATCAATGACAATAATTCCAAAAAATTGACTATGATCCTAGGAATTGGGTTGTGTAGAGAGAGTTAGAGCCAATTATAGGTAAATTTTCCCTTGTGGATTCATAACCTCATCTTGAGGGTGGCCTTTATTTTAGAGAGAATTGGTGTAGTAGGGTGCCTGTGGTTCGATGGAACATCCTTTTTCTGCAACCAATTGGTGGATAATTCCCAAAAATATAAGTGTTAACAACTTACTTATAATTATCATGTTGAATTAATGTTGTTTATGTCATGGATTGCATTAGTTTCTAGTTTGTTTAGACCTATTTTCAAGTTTAAGTATGTATTTTAAATTTATGGCGACTGAATGGTTTAATTAAATTGTATAATCTTGCATTACAATGTCTGCACATGTTAATTTGTTAATAGTAAGGTAATGAGGAAAGGCATCAAGACATGAAATTCAGAGATATGGTATCAAAGCAACAAAATTTTCAGTGAAATTTGGTGGCTTCAAGAGTGCCCCATGTACTCAATAGAGTACAAAGGGTATCAGGTACATTACAATATGGTATTAGAGCTATTAGTTACAACACTAGGGTTGTATGGGCCATATATCAATTTGTACAAGAAGAAATTATAGTTGCATATGAAGTGTTTGACAAAATGTCTTCATGAGAAGAATTTGGGAAAATGTGTGGAAGCCTACAATTGGCTTTAATTCTCAAATTAAAATATTGTTAAAGTACATGGATAGGTTAAATAAGTATAATTGGTGAAATTCATGGATTGTAGAGTTCAACTCTATGGAAATTGAGTAAAAATGCAATGTGTAGGCTACTCATTTGATCGAATGTCAATGAGGAAGAAGAACCGTATACAGACATAATTGAGAATTATTGGTTTTAAAATGCTCAAATAGTGTATTTTTATAGAGAATAGGGTTGAATTGAAGTGGTTGTTGAGGAAATTCATAAAATGACAGAGTTCGGCTCTATGTAAAAATTGGAGCAAGACTGAAAAATTGGTAAAAATACCCAATTTTAGAGGACAAGAGTTAAATTCACCTCAATGGCGTCAAATTGGTGTAAAATGGGGTCAAATTTTCTCAGAGGAGAAAACAAATTTGATTGGGGGTTGAATTAGAGAATCCATGCATGTAGGCTTCATGATGGCCACATATTCATTCAATAAAAACCAATAACTTCAAAGATCCATAACCTCTAGCTTAGATGTCTAAATTGAGTATGGGTGTAGTCATTGGAAAGATAATTCAAAGGGGATAATTTTGATGGCTCATATTTTGGAGAATTTATTTATAATTCTTCATAACTTGAGAAGAAATAAGGTAGTAACCTTGATTTGATAAAACCGATGAAGTGCACATTTACCATCATTTGAAAGAAAATGATATAGACTTGGAATTGATATGTATCTAACAACTTTATTGGTATGCACACTTCTTGAAGAGTCAAAGCTACAACAAGGAAAAGTAAAGAACATAATGTAAGAATATTATTGAATATGAGATATGGAATATGGACAAGGACATTACATCCATGAAGAAGAAGACGTTAGAGGCTCGAATATCAATGTAGATGAGATATAGTCTAATGGGTATAAAGAGAGAGAGTGGAATCATTAGAGATTGTAGAAACTATATGGATATTGAATATGCAGGTGTGGAGCTATAGATATAATAATGAGAGGATGTTGAAAGCTCAAGAGAAGCAAAATTAATGGAACACTCATCTATTCCAAAGCTTCAATAATTTTCGAAATCAAATGAAAAATGGATTAGGTTTAAGCTATGAGGAAGGAGGTAGAGTCCATTCAAGAAGAGAAAACCATGGAAGTTCTATGAAATCGAGAGGTGCTACCATAAATCAAAGGAATCATTACTCACTATCACATCGAGGAATCCATATGCATCTAAATAATCACAGAGTAGACTAGAAGTGTCCCCATTCAAACATAAAAGGAGAAGGTATGAGACAAACCATTTGCAAGCATATCTTAGGAAGATCAAGCTACCAACCTCTGATGGTGAAAACAAGATGGAAGAGGATGTTGAATCCTAGTTGATTGGAATAAGAAATTACTTTCAATTGCATAATTATTCATCCAATCGATAATCCAAAATCACTATATACAACCTATAGGGAAAAGCTTATATTTGGTGGGACCAACTAAAGCAATTTAAGAACATCAATGAGACGATGATTTCTTGGAACCAATTCAAGAATTTTTTCCAACAACAATATCTTTCTAAGCACTACTATGACAAGAAGATGTAGGAATTATTTGAACTCAATTTGGGAAATATGACCATGGAATAATATGAAAAGATGTTTTTGGAGCTGTCGAGGTATCTTATCTATATTAAATATTAGAACGAAAATATACATAGGTTCTTAAATGGGTTTCCTACATTCTACAAAGATAAGATTCAATTTGATGAACTTAAGACCCATGAACTTGTATGACCAAAGCAAAGGCAGAGCAAATTTTTAAAAGTATTCGAGAGATAAGAAAAAGGACAAACAAGATTAGAGGAAGAAGGGATTTAAACCTCTCTTATTCAAGAATAATCCTAATATATATCTGCAAAACCATCCAACTCGAAGTGGATCTAAAATGGCAGAGTCCTTGGGGAAAAGGGAAAGGCATCCAATCAAATGTTAGGGATGTGAAGGACACCATTTGTATAGAGATTTTCCTCAAAAGGAAGCCATAATGATGAATGTGCACCATATCCAAGAGGCAATTACAATGGAATATGTAGGTAGAAACATCCCAAGGATATATGTCTTCCTAGAAATTTAACAAGTAGATCATTAGTCGAACATGATTGAGGTTGAAGATAAGATTGTCAATCAACCTATTGCAATTTTGATTGATTCAATAGAAAGTCATAGTTACATTGCCCCTAATTTGGTAGAAATATTTCATTTGGAGAGAAGTAAGCATGAGAAACAATGGTTGGTTCAATTGACTATTGGGACTAAAAGGAAAATTAGTGAGATTGTCAAAGGCTTCCCATTAGATATGGATGTTCTCAACACTATGGAAGACCTGAACATAATACGACTTGGTTCATATCATGTTCTTATTGGAATGGAACACTTGATGCACATCACATTGTACTATATTGTCACAACAATACTTTCACTTGTCTTAATGAAAAGGAAAACATAAGATAGTGAAATGTATTCCTAGATCCATTTCTATAAGGGAGATTTAAAACTTACAAGTGAGATATGCTTTAGGAATGGGTGCCAATTGTATGAAACTCATGTGGAAGAGCTATGAAAGTGCATAAACCCAAATCCTGAATAATTTTTATTTTTCAAGAGTATGGAGATGTGTTTGGTGAAATATCAGGTTTACCACCAAAAAGAGATATCAATTTCTCTATTAATTTGATGCCTAGAGTTGCTTCAATATCTAAGACTCCGTACAGAAAGAGTACACCCAAATTGAAGGAGCTACAAATGCAATTAGAATAATTTTTAAATAAGGGGTATATATGCCCAAGTGCCTCTCCTTGAGGAGCACTAGTACTTGTAAAGATGAAAGATGGGACTTTGCAGTTGTGCATTGATTTCAGACAACTAATTAAGGTCACTGTGGGAAATAAATATCCTCTGCCAAGAATTAATGACCTATTTTATCAACTGAGAGGAGTAAATATCTTTTTGAAGATAGATTTCAGGTTAGGATGCTATTAGATAATGATAAATGATGAAGAAATCAATAAGATAACTTTCAAAAGCAGGTATGGACTATGAATTTGTAGTGGTCCCATTTGGATAGACAAATGTACTAGCTACCCTTGTGTGATTAATGAATGGAATATTTATAACTTTCTTAGATAAGTTTCTCATTGTATTCCTAGATGACATTCTTATTTATCCAAATTAAAAGGAGGAGCATGAAGAGGACTTGAGGTTAGTACTACAAGTTCTAAGAGAGCATCAATTGTATGCTAAGTTAAGCAAGTGTTCCATTTATCAGAGGTAGATTCATTACTTGGGACAAATCATCTCTAAGGAAGGAATAGTAATAGATCTAGAGAATATTGAAGCTATTAGGGGATGGACTACACCTAAGAACATATACGAGGTAAGATCATTTATGGGGCTTGTTGGATACTACAAAATATTCATAGAAGGATTCTCCAAAATTGTTCATCCAATTACATCTTTTTTTTTCAATAGAAACTAGTAAAGATATATTAGATGTGTGGAAGAATCCACTATTTTACAAAAAAATGGTCATTACAGACCATTGAGAGATTCCACTTAGAGAAAACCTATTGAAAATATGAGGTGCATTTCTATAACAGTAGCATTTTCTGTTGCCACCCCCTTTTCTTACAAAATTTCTAAGGATACAGTTCCCCGAATAACTCCGGTAGAAGATTCCGTTAATACATATTGTAAGAAAAAACATTAAAACACCATAGTTTAGTTACCCTTTTCTAGTTTTACCTGCTGTATTTCCATAATTGTTTTCGGATGCGGCTCATTCAAGTCTAGAATTTGGTTTACTGATGTTAACTGTTCATTCTTGGAATTTCCCTTTTGCTCTCCTGGGTTTCTTGGTGGTTGTTGCGCACCTTCCAGCTGATCTAATATCCTTTGCATTGCCTCCATTTTCAATCAGTGTTCTTCTAACTAGCTTTGCTAGGTGTAGCTCTCGTCCCGAATCTTTTCGATCATGTGTCTATGCTAGCACAACGTTTTGAGTTCAAAGGCCCTATTGGCGTCAATTGCTCCAAATTGGAGTATAATCCTATTGCAACCCCCACACTCCTCTTCAATTGGATTCTCGACCCAATGCCCCGAGTCCGCGAAGACTCCTTTACCTTTCTGCATCACCGCGTATACTGAAGAAACTTTGAACCTACAATTTCCTCGGGCTTTCAGCAAGAGACGGGTCGGAGCCCATGGGTTGAGCAGGAAGAAAAGAGAGAAGCGATCATAGTCCTTCAGCAGGGGAATGAGAGAAGTCAGAGGCGACAGTCCAAGCGAGGAGATGAAAAAGAGGGAGCACATGGAACCAATCTTCTTAAGCTTAACCAAGGGGGGCTTGGGATGTGTATGCTTAAGCTTCTGGGAGTGAGAGAGACAAGAATGGTGGTGAATGAGCGAGGGAAGCATGAGCGAATTCGAAGAGGGATGAAAGAAAATAATCTAGGCACCCAACTGAAAAGAGGGAGAAGATGAATTTACCCAGGCTTCCAATCTTCTGAACATACATAGGGTCAAGGATGGGGGCATAATCTCCCATGAATGCATTAATGGAATGAATGTACTAGCCTGCTTGCGCATTGGAATTTCCCTGTGAACCATTCCATAAAACTCCATGAACTCGAGCTTGGAGGTGTTGCTGACGTCTAGAAGGCGAGTAAGTTGTGCGACAGGGTTTTCTCATACCTTATCCATCCTCTTCTAGTCCTCGGTGAAAAAAATTCCCATGAATGCTGAAGGAATGTCCATCTGAGCTTTCCGTTTCATGATTACCCTACTTATGCTGTTAGCCACCATTTCCCCTTGGGCGATGTGTCTTGATCTACCTTGCCACCTGCTCGCTCATATGCCACCCTGTTCCACATGTTTGAGCGCTATTTCCTCACCTTCTCTGCTGGCAACATGACTCCTCCACTTGGCTGGGCGTGTTCTCCAATCAATGAGGTCCCCACCCCCGCTCATGTTTTCTTGCTCTCCCCCTAGGTTTTTATTGAGCTAGCGACTTGAGGAGTCTGAGCCCCTCTCCTGTTCACGTGACCATCACTTATGCTTAAGGCCACAGTGAAGCACCTCATGAAACCTCCCTTAGTTTTTCCAGAATGGCACTCGGTCATATGATGCATTAGAACATGGGGGCTGATGTTACCACTCCTTCCACGCTTAAGGATCCACACGTTTTCCCAATGGCTGCATTCACCATTTTATCTGCTTCTTTGTTATTTTCTCTCATTATGTGGTAGAAAGTTATATTTATGTCTTGAGAATCCACTCTTATTCTATCCATTATTTGTTTTAGGCTTAAATCTCGTGGGTTGGTCTCGTGGACCATCATTCTTATTATATTTTTGGAGTCTCCAAGGGAGTTCAACTTTCGGATTTACAGAGTCTAAGGGAGTTGAATACCTTTTAGCAATGCGTAGGCCTCGACTTTGTTGTTAGTATCCATCCCAAGATTCCAATGATAGTTTAGGGATATTTTTCCTCCGGCTTCGAAGAGAACCCCCCCGCACTTGCCTCCCCTGGTTCATCCAATTACATCTTTACAAATGAAGGGAAGTACATTTGAATAGACACCAAAGTGTGAATAAGACTTTCAACTATTAAAGGAATTGCTTACTAGTGCACCTTCTCAAGATTGTTAACCCAAATGAATATTTTGTGGTATGTACAAATGCTTGTAAAAAGGGACTTAGTGGAGTTATTAATCACAATGGGCATGTGATTTGTTATGAATCCAAGAAGCTTAAGGAGCATGAAAAGAATTATCTCACACATGAATTATAACTCATTGTACTAGTCAAGCACTAAATAAGTGGATACACTATTTGATGGGGAGAAAGTTCGAGTTAAGAACAAACCACAATGGTCTGAAATATATCTTTGAACAAAAAATTTAAATGTTGGGAAAACAAGATGGTTGGAATTTCTCAATGAAAATGGATTCAATATTAAACATATTAGATGCAAGGAGAATAAGGTTGTTGATGCACTCAACATAAGAGTACATGAAATGCATGCTACAACAATTAGTATGTGCAAATATGATTTGAGGAACATACTTTTTGCAGTTGTTACCTCATATGAGCATTATCCGCAAATAAAAGAAGGATTACATCTAGAGAATGTACAATAGAAGTATAAGGGTTATAAGTTGGAAGAGAATGGAATTCTTATGCATAAAAATAGAGTTTATGTCCTCAATTCTTATGAATTAAATAAGATTGTATTGAAATAAATGCACAATGTTGCATATGTTGGAAATCCTAGTTATCATAAGACAATTGCAACAGTAAGAAGTCAATGTTTTTGGACAGGAACAAAGAAGGGTGTGGTTGATTGTATATCCAAGTGCATGAAATGTCAAAGAGTAAAGGCTGAGCACATACATCAAGTAGGTTTTCTATAACCATTACCAATTCTAGAGTGGAAATGGTAAGTGGTAACTCTTGATTTTATCACCAAGTTGCCCAAGAAAACAAGGCAACATGATTCAATAATGGTAGCGGTGGAAAAATTAATCAAAGATTCTCACTTTATTCTAGTTAAGTTGGCTCATAAAGAAACTATTATAACATAGATTTACTTGAAGGAGATTGCTAGGTTACATCAGATACTATTCGACAAAACAGGGTACTTCCACACAAGATGGACACCTTAAGCAACTGCTCACACAACTAGATCAAAGACCAATACACTAGTGTATTACATTGTTAAAACCATCAAAGAGGGAAACAATACATGGGCCCAATCAATGCGACCATTTAAGACAATATATTAATACAAAATAAAACTGTGTACATAAGAGTTCCTCACAATTGATCTTCAAAAAATGACCCTCTGCGCTCTTTAAATAAAGATCCTGGACCAATTAGATGTTAATCCATGGATCAATATAGTTGTTAGTGTTGAGAATAATATGAATCATTGGATCACTTTATGTCTAGAACATATTTTGACTATTAGATTACATAATTACAAATGCATACTAATGCATACTACATAAACATGCTTTTACCTAAAGACACATTTGACCAAGTTGATCTTAACTAACTCCTAAGTGTATACATATCCTAACATCCCCCCTTAAGAACAACTTGGGATATGATTGAAGGATTTACAAATGTGACACAATAGGAGAAGGAAGGAGGCATTAGATCCTATCCCCCCTTAATGAGAACTTCCTAAAGTCCTAACATAGATCGAAGTTTGGAAAAATTTACTTATGCACGAGACTTTGTGAAAATGTCTAAAACTTGATCATCTATATGGAAAATATAACTTTGAGAACAGGATCTTGAATACGCTTTCTGATGAAGTGCATGTGTAGTTCAATGTGTTTCTTGCATTGATGTTGAACTAAATCTTTGGTGAGTTTTATGGCATTCTGATTGTCACACCATAGTGTTTTTAGATGTTGCTTCTATAATCCAAAATATAAAAGGATCTATCGAAGCCACAAGGATTTTTTACTTTCATTATTCATTACTCGATACTCTACTTCTGCTAAAGAAAGATAAAGAGATTATTATTTCTTACAAGCACAAGTGATAGGTCCAAAACCAAGAATAAAATATAACCTACAATAGATTTTCGATCATCAAGGTTTCTGACCCAATCAAAATCAATGAAACCAACCAACATAGGAGTCCTCCCTGAACTATAATTTGTCCCAAACTAAATTGTACCCCAGATATATCGAAGTATCATTTTTGTTTCTTTCTAATGGCTCTTATGGGGTGTTTGCATATATTGGGCAATAAGACCAACAAAAAGGGAAATATAGGGATGGGTATGAGTCAAATAGAAGAGGCTATCAACTAATTGATGGTACAGAGTGACATCTACTTTAAGTGTAGTATAAGTGGAAATAAGTTTGACTTCATACTAGAAGGGAGAAGGGGTTGGTTTACAATATTCCATGTGAAAATAGTGAAGAAGGTCACATGCATACTTAGACTAGGAAAGAGAAGTACATTCCTTAGTTTGCAATACTTGGAGGTCAAGGAAATAATGCAAATAACCTAATTATGTCATTTCAAATTTCTTCTTAAGGATATATTTCACATGGTTTAAAAGTTTGGGGTCATTACCAGTGAGAATAAGGTCATCAACACAAAGAAAAAGTATTATGAGATGGTTTCCTACTTTCTTAGTATAGACATTGGGGTCAAAATGGCATCGATAAAATTTAGTATCAAGAAGAAATATATCCATTTTAGCATACCAAGCTCGAGGAGCTTGCTTAAGACCATAACTAAATTTCTTAAGGTGACAAACAAGACTGGAATCATTCTGAACATAGCCAACATGTTGTTCCATGCAAATTTATTCTTGTAAATCCTCATGTTATAAGGCATATTTAACATCCATTTGATGGACCTCCCATTTATGTGAGGCAATAAGGGCTAGAAAAAGGAGAATGGAATTTATTTTGGCTATGGGGGCAAAGGTTTCAATATAATCAATTCCTTCAACTTGAGAAAATCCTTTGGAAACTAATTTGACCTTACTTCTTTCAACACTTCCATTTGATGCATACTTAGTTCTATACATCCATTTATATTTGACAAATATTCTTCCTTTTGAAAGAGGTAAAATATCTCGAGTATTATCTTCCATTAAGGAACACTATTCTTCATTCGTTGTTGTGTCCCAATCACAATTGCCAAAAGATTTTGCAAATGTTTATGGATCATGAGTCTCTAAAACTTTATCCAAAAGAGAGGAGGCTCACTGGAATTGTTATTGTATATGATGTTGATTTGTAGGTTCATTGACAAGATCACCAGTTGCTTCTAATATAATTGTATGGACCCATTTGTGAAGCGGTGGTGTTGGTGCAAGTTCATGTTCAATGGAACCAATTAGAGGAAGATGAGCAAGTAGAGGTGGATTTTCAACCTCACTATCATCATTGAAGAAGAAACCAGAATAAGATCACTCAAAAAAAATTTGGTAAGAGAAGATATCACAAATGGTGAAGATGGCTCATAGGCCAAACATGGCATGAACGTCGGATTAGGATCATAGGCCAAATATGGCACAAACACCCAATTAGTCTCATAGGTTGAGATATTTTCATCAAACTTAACATCTCTCCTAATAATAATTTCATTGGAATGATGTTGAAAACGTATATAACCTTTTACATCTTTAGAATATCCAACAAAAATGCACTTCTCACTTTTAGGTTGTAATGCTTTCCTTTTCTCATCAGGAATGTCAGCCCATGCTTTACTACCAAACACACATAAGTGGTTTACATTTGGATTAATTTTAATCCATTATTCTTCTAGTGTTATATTTTTGAAAGCCTTTGTGGGAGTGTGTTTTTCTATGTAATTGACATAATTAATGACTTCTGCCAAAAAAATGAGGACTTGATCCCTTAGATTAGATCATACAATTTGTCATTTCGTTTAAGGTTTGATTCTTTCTCTCAATAACATCATTTTTTTGTGATATATATGGAACAATATGTTGCATCCGAATTCCCTATGTAGTGCAATAAGTTGTAAATTTGTTTTTAACATATTCACCTCCATTATTTGTTCTTAACCTTTGTAGTTGACATCCAGATTGTTTTTCTACAAGGGCCTTGTAGACCAAAAACATATAAAAAAAAATTCTCTTAAGTTTTAAGAAATAAATCCAAATGCATCTGGAGAAGAAATCAATGAAAGTTAAGAAGTAATTTCACCTAGAGGAAGAAGGGGAATGAAGTGGGCCACACAAATCACTATGAACAAGTTGCAAGGGGCCAAGGCATGCCAAAATGCATGTTTATCAAAATTATCTCAATGATGTTTGCAAAAAACATAGATGGTACAAATACCATCCTTGCAAGAAACGAGAGGAAGAACAATCACCATATTTTTATTACATAGGTGTTGTAGTTTGGATGACCAAACCGTTCATACCAAAGTTTTTTCAAGTCGTTGTTATGACAAAAAAAACTGATGGAAAAGAAGATGACCCAAAGTTATCAAAATTGTACAACCTAGTAATATCGTAAACAATTCTAGTTGTTGGGACATCCTTATGATATTTTAAAACTCGATTACAACTTGGTGAGGTGAAAACTCTATTGTTTTAACTTCACCCGAACGAGTGATTTGATATATTGATAGAAGGTTATAGGAGAGGATTGGAACACATAATATGCCACTAACATAACCATCATCTAACTGAACTGTTCCAAACCCTACAACACAAAGAGATATATCATCACCAACAAATATTTGTTTGGTTTTGCATTCATTAACAACATAAAAAATGGCTTTATCCATGGCCATATGATAAGATGATCCATAATCAATAAGCCACTCATCATATTAAGAAGTAGATTTTTCATTGAAGGAAAAATCAAAAGCAAATGCCCATGAGAAGAAGAAGAAGAATCAAGATTGATGTTTTTCTTGTTTATTGCTACTTCTAAGGCATCTATATTTTTAAAAAATTTAGACTCTAGATGACCATCTTGCTCACAAAAATTGCAATGTCTATTAGTCTTCTTACTTTTTATTTTGGTCATTTATCACCATTGGGAGTAGAAGATGGATGAGAGGATTTATGGCCCTTTTGAGCTTGTTGTTATGGGGATGTTTCTTCTTTGTATTGTTGGATTTATCCGTTTGTTGAGCCAGCAAGTCTTTGTTAGATGTACCTATAGTGTTGATCACTCCAAGATGCAAGAGATTATTGTTATCACACAATCTTGCACCTTAGTACAAATCCTTCACAAGGTACAAAGATGAGTGGAACATGGAAGTGTTTCCACTGTCACCTAGACAATGACTTCCCTCATTTTAGTGAAGGAAAAATACAACACAAGGGAGGCTTCCCTAGTAGCCTTTAGTGTGTTTCCTAAGGAAAAATGGGATCAAGTCTAAGGTCACCTATATAGCTACCCAATTTACAACCAATGAGATATAATAAACAAGTATGTATAAGGTGGTTACTCAAGGTAAATTTTAAATTTGAGTTTAATGTGCTTTTAGGGATGTTTAGAGGGTTTATCAAGTTACTATCTAATGTAAAATCATCCCCAAACAATGCAATTCTGAAAATTACTAATGGTTGTTGTAAAACTTTCAATAAACATGGCAAATTACACTAGTAAATAAGTTACCATTTGAATAGGTTATAAACAAGTATAAATTAGGGCTAAAACAATGGACATATCTAGGGTTTATACAACTAATAGATTTGAAAATTTAAAGGCATATAATAGCCAAGTAAAGCAATACATGTATCCCTAATTATTCAGCAACAAAAATTAGAAAGGCTATTTGTGGTTGTAAAATAATTTTTAGGTCAAGAACATGCACAAAAAATAAGACATTTAGGGTTTATTATGGCTGAAAATGCATATAAGTTGTTATGAAACCCTAAATTTACCCTAAAACATAAATAAAAAGTAAAATTTTGGATTTTGGATTTGACTATATGGTAGAAGACTAGTGCCTGCTATTATTTTTTGGGCATATGGGGTCAACTAAGGACTCCCTTGAGAAAATGTAAGTAGAACTAGGGTGATAGTCATGGTAGTCCACTACATACCCTAAGAAATCCACCTAGTTCCTTACAAGTTCCAAGATAGTTAAAGGGAAGATACTCCACTAGTAATCTTCCAAGAGTTACGAAGAAGGGACTTGTTCAAGAAAAACATTAAGAGAGCGCACCACCACCACTAGAGAAGTACAACTACACTTATAATCATTCATAAACAACATCCATAAAATCAAGTGAGAATACTTACTCAAGAAATTGATTCATCTTCAAAACCCTAGCCAAGATCATCCATGAAATTTGTAAAGCAATCCACAAGAAACCATCATCAAGAAGTCACTCTAGTTATCCAACCATAGCAAATATAAATAAGAATAAGTAAACATGTAATGTTCTTCACAAATTCTAGCAATGATTTTCAAATGAGAAGTGCTTCTCTATTTATATGAGAGATCTAGCACCCTTCTCATTATAATAATAATAATTTCCTAGCTTATATCCTAATACAATATTTAAAAATGACCTTTATTTCTTTACAAGCCCTAGAGATAAGGTGAAAATACACAAAATATCCATGATACGAGAGTGGATGAGTAAAAATACCCCCAACAATGCTCCCAAAATGATGTTAAACATGCTCAAATGCCAAGTTGTCCTCCATAAATGCATGCTCATGTCACACGTGTGGCATGTGTGGGCTCCCAAGAGTGGACGACTCACTCAAAGCATGTGAAAAGGCATGTGAAAGGGCTCAAAAGTGAAACATTTCCTCCAAAGGGTTCAACTTTTCATCCAATGGGTGTAACATCCTCATCAAAAGGGTGAAACGACACCAAAAGTAGCCCAATGACTTCCATAAGGAGTAGGAAAAACTCCATCAAGTGTGAAAGGGGCCTCCTTGACATCCTCCAAAGGAACAAGTATCAATCCAAGTCACATCCATGCCCAACACATCCTCCAAAGTAAGGTGCAAGTGACCTAAAGTAGTCATCAATCCGTAGGCATGCACACAAGTCCAATGTAACATAAAAAGTGAATCATGTCAAATGTAAATGCCATTAGGTAGATCACATTAAGCGTCATATTTAAACTTCACAATAACTCATAGAATTCATACAATTTTTCGAGTTTAGGTATGGGAGGGTCATAATTAACCCCTATTACATGTGCCAACACCTAATAAGAGAAGTGTTTCCCAAGAAAACCTATCAAGGAGCATATGTAGTGGTAGATGGTATGATCAGGGGTAACTTTGTGAGTTGTATTGCACAATCATGTAAGATTATTTAAGATATTCATCCGCATGAGCGCCTTTGGAATGAGGGAGTTCTTATGCATTCAGTTTCCCTTTCCTTGGCACTCTGTCTTTCCACACCTTATTTTCCTTTTTCTTTGTTCATTTAGCCTCTTTTCTCCTTTTAATTTTATTTTGTTCCACTTAGTCCTTTTTTATATGCATTCATTGCATAGGACTTGGGGTGATGGCCTCATAGTTAAGGGGCATTAATCATGTTTCATTTCTTTCATTTTTTTTTTACTTTTTTCTTTTGTTTTTCATTTTCTTTATGTTTTTATCTTCACATCTTTTTTTTTTTCTCCATCTTCTCATGGGATTATGAAGCATGAACCTTTATGTGTGACATATGGAAATCAAATCAAGAGCAGGACAACATAAACAGGAAGGATGGAGAATTTTTTGTATGGATTGGGATATGAACACACTACACCTCTCAAAGACCCCCAATAGTACAACTCAACCTAGGAGTGACGTCACTTATCTAGAAGATGATGATGAGCACCAAGGTGAAACAAGGAAAACTGGACAAATTTAGAGCATCACGATCCATTATCTGAATCATCCAATGGTCACTACTTTCATGACAAGTACATAAGGTATTAACACTTAATATGAAGCAATAGAAAATGCACCTCATGTATTTCAAGTACCATAGTCATCAAATGAGAGTGAGTTGAGAAAAATGTGGGAGGCATCATCAATCAACTGCCTCTAGAGAACCATGGATCTTGTTTGTGGAACTATTATCCATGGTAAGGATCATAGGAGAAAAATATCCTCTACTTATCCCTAGATTTCAAGAGGTAAAACTTATCTTGCTCTCTAGTCAAAGAATCACAAAAAGACTCAAGAGAGGGTGGTGCCTAAGAATCCCCTAGAGCTTCTCTAGTGGAGTGAAAAGTAGATACAAAAATAGAATATGCACTACCAAGCTTAGCTAGAACATCATATATATATCAATCATCCTTCATATCTATTTTACAGTCTTAAAGTAAATTCATAGTGTTTTGAACTTAGATAGATAATCTTCAATGAAAGAAAAATCATTGGGATTTAATGAAATTAATTGATTTTCAAGTTGGAGGGCTCTAATCTTATCGTGTTTACCAAATACAATTCCATATTTTTCCAAGCTCCATCTAGGTCATCAATTCCTTTAAGGTGAAACCGTAAATCAATAAAGATGGCCATTCCAATTAATCCATGTGCTTTGTCATTTTTATTATTCCATTTAAATTGTTTTGACATATCAGTGGGGTCTTTTTTTTCTCAAGTTAATCTAGTAAATTTCTTTACTTTGTAGTACATCACTTGGAATAGACACATTAAAATATGTAGGTAAGATGGATTCAAAAGTAGAAACTAACTATCTAGATAGAAATCTCTCGAAAAAATAGGCAATAAAAAAAATGACACTAAAAATGAAATTTAGATGTCAAAGTTATTCCATTTTTACGAAAGACATGAAAGGTAACAAAAGTGCCACGTGGCAGGTAAAGTTTAGCCCACGTGGTGAAGAATGCACAATGATGTCGCTTAGTTAAAAAAAAGTTCCATTCCTTATCTAACTTTACCTATAAGCTCATTTTTAAAAATAAGTTACTTATGAAGTGACCCACATTTATATAAAATAAATAAGACTCGATTTTACAACGAAGTTACTTTATAAATTAAAATTACATGCAAAAAGTAACTTGAAAAAATTATTAAAGTTACTTTATAGTGCTTTAGTTTTATAATTTAAATGAAATGCACTTTACAATAAAGTTATGTGATAACTCAAAGTTGCAAGACATTTTTCAAAAAATAACTTAATGAAAAAAAGTACTTCAACTCAAGACCTCTTATTTAATAAAATAACTTTCAACCAAGTGAGCTAATGCAAAATATATATCAAATGTTATGAAGGAAGAGGGTTTTTTTTTTAATCTTTGCCTCAAAGTGCATGATTACCTCAAAACCCTTGTTTTTTCCTGCAAAAAAACTTCAACACTACCACACACAAAAACAATGAAATTTTGAAGAAAAAAAAACAAATTTTAACAATAATGGAATTAGATCTCAGATAGCTTGCTTGGAAAATGCAAGGTTGCTATGTGATTTTTATTTGTTGAGCTCGCATAAAGCGTAGAGAAAAGAACATACACAAAAAGCTAAACACTTTCCACTATGTTTCTAATTTGTCGATATCGCACAGAGTGCACGACAAAGAACATATATGTAGACCAAAAAGGGTACCAACTCGGGAATAAAATAGAAAAAAAGAAAGATTAACATAGTAAAAAAAATAAATACCTCTACATCTGGAAAAAAATGGCCATATCTTAGGCAAATGAAAAACTTTTTGGATGAAACGAAAAACATTTCCAACTGAAAGCAACACTCTAGATGCAATGGAATAACCCACTTAGCCCATAAATTAATATAAATAACAAAACCTAGAAATATTTTGATGCATGCAACAACATAGATTCATGATATCGATCAACAACATGAGTGAGTCTTCATATGGACTCTAATACCATGTTTGATAAAACAAGGTATTTCCACACAAGATGAACACCCTAAGAAACGACTCACACAACCATATCAAAGATCAATACACCAATGTATTACATGGTTAAAGCCCTAAAAATGGGAAACAGTCCATGACCGCAGCCAATGTGGCCACTTGAGGCAATATATTAATGCAAAATAAAAATGTGTACATAAGATTTTCTCACATTCGATATTCAACAAATGACCCTCCATGCTCTTTAAATATAGATCATGGACCAATCGAATGGTAAGCCATGAATCAATATATCCATTAGTATCGAGGAGAATACGAACCATATGATCACTTTATGTCTAGAACATATTGTGACAGTCGGATTACATAACTACAAATGCATACTAAAGAAACACACTTTTACCTAAAGATGCATTAGACCAAGTTGATCTTAACTAACTCCTAAGTGTCTAAATATCCTAGTAGATAACTAAAGCAACTATTTCAAATAGAGATCCAAATTTTATCTCAACCCATCATCCACAAACATATGAGAAAATAGAGAGAGTCAATCAAGTGATTGAAGGAATACTAATAATGTATGTGATGGATAAGCCATCCATGTGAGAGGATTACTTGCATTTAGAAGAATTTTTCCTATAATAATGGATATCAAACTTCACTGAAGATGAGTCCATTTAAGTCATTGTATATAAAAAAGTGTAGTACTCTATTTAATTGGTACAATCTAGCAAATAGAGCAATACTTGGGCCATAGTTTCTTAGATAAATGGTCAAGATTAAGCAACATTTAAAGGAAACATAGGATGAGAAAAAGAGTTATGCAAATAAAGGCTAAATACCAAGGGAATTTAAAATTGGAGAGCATGTGTTTATGAAAGTGAAACCAAAGAATGATTCCTTGAAATTGGGTAGCTACACTGAGATAGTGGTAAGATATTGTGGTCCATTTGATATCTTGGATAGGATATGGCCTATTGCATACATGCTACCATAAAATTTCATAATGTGCTTCATGTGTCATTGTTGAAAAAGTATGTGCATGATCCTAACCATGTCGTTAATTGGGATTTGATCTAGGTGGAACAAGAAGGAGACTTCCAAGTACAAATAGTGTGTATATTGGATAGGAAGGTCACCATGCTTAGGAACAAAACCATAGGGCATGAAAAGGTCCAATGGATCCACTACAACCCTAAAGAAGCAATGTGGGAGCTTGAGGATGCTATGCGAGAGGCATATTTGCTTTTATTTTGAAATGTTTTGATGTAAAAACCATTGTCAGTGTATACAATGATGATGTGCACCAAGGATGGTGCAAAATCTAGGGGGAAGGGAATGTAATACCCTAGTTTTTATCTCCAAACTAGTAATGTAAATGTGTACATAATAAATGGCTACAAGTTGGACAATTATGTAATGAATATTAATAAAATGCATCATAGTTTGCAGAAGAGGAAGGATAAAGAATGGGGGGATACATGGGGCTCAAAAGGGATAAAATAAGATAATATTGTTTTGATCTTATCCTAAGTACTTAACCTTATTTAATTAGTGCTCTTTACTCCATGTATTATTTTTATCCCAAGCTAGGGATTAATTGCATGAAGAAGGTACACGGTCTTTCCATAGAGATACATGGCCCCTTCATGCCAAGTGATTTTTTTACTATGCTTTTTTTCCATGCTGAGAGAGAGTTTGAATTATCGAAGAGTTCGAATTACCATGAAGTTCAATTAACCATTATGTTCAAACTGTCATTCTAGTTCCAATTACCATTTTGTTCGAATTACCCATTTTTGGGGCAATTCAAATTATCAATTGTTGGGAGAGTTTGAATTTACATTTGATTAAGAAATCTAGGAGAGATTGAATTACCATTATGTTGGGGAAGTTTAGGAGATTCATCTCTGAGCATAGGTGGCCATAAATTTCTTGTATAAATTATGCCAAGTTGCAACTTAGAATTATGTAGAAATTGAAGACTGTATGCAATGGTATTTGATGTCATCAAGGAATTGAACTATAGCTAAGAATCCCTAGAACCCTAGTAGTGATATTTCGTAGCTAGCATGTGTTGGAGTCCTAGAGGGAAGTGGGATAACTTGATGGATTGTTGAGAAGAGAAATGGATCATGTTCCATGGATTATGTAGGCCTATGGGGAAAGAGGTATGTGTATTGGGACTGTTGGAAGTGGAAAATTGGTAGTGAAACTAGGAACTGGGTTGTGTGAAGAGAGTTAGAGCTAGCCATAGGTAAATTCATCGTTGAGGATTCATATCCTTAGCTCAGGGGTGGGATTTTTTGTAGAGAGAATTGGTGTAGCAGGGTGCATATGGGTGGGTGAAGCATCCTTCTTCTACAACCAATTGGTGATAATTCCCCTAAAAATAAGTGTTCATGACTTAGTTGTGATTATTCTAAATTAATATTGTTTATGTCATGGATTATATTAGTTTTCAGTTTTTTTAGTTTTATTTTCAATTTTAAGTATGCATTTTAAATTTATGGTGTCATGGTGACTAAATGGTTTAATTATATTTTATAATCCTGCATTATAGTGTCTGCATATGTTAATTCATTAACAATGTGGAAAGGTGTCAAAATATGAAATTCAAAGAAATGAGATCATAACTACAAATTCTAAGTGAAAATTGATGGCTTCAGGAGTACTATATATCCTTAATTGAGTACAAAGGGTATTTGATATGTTACACGCAATGATTATTGTGTTTGTTTTACAAACTTCCCACTTGAAAACAAATAATTTTACTCTCACACTTTCCCAAACTGATTATACTCCGCCTATGATCACATACTCACATGAGGTAGACATACCTCACCAACATCTACATGCATTTATATTTGGATTACTAATTCAAATGTGATGGGTGAACCTCAATTAAGGCACTTGATGGAAAATATACAAGTTCTTAGGCTGACACTTATCAATAAATGATTACTTTCTCATGGACCTCTTGACATCTTCCTCTCTCGTGGGCTCATATCCCCCTCTAATTCTCTCTATGACATCTTGGACCATTATATATTAGTTTTCACCGTGAAAATTTACATATATTTGAGTGTACCATGATAAGTATACCACACGGTCCATAAAAAGTATATTTACACATCTACATTCCTAGTCATTCTCTAGTTCAGCCTTGGCCTTGATCTCCACACTAGGAATCCATATAAAACATGTCTACGACATCTACATCACAAGGTCATTTATTTAAGATCACATGGCTTTAATATTACCATTATAACCACACATTTACAATGATACATGATATGATTCAATATTTTCCAAGGGGAAAAGTTTGGGGGAGGTGTTACAATATCCTCCCCCTTGAAATAAAATTATCTTTGGTGCACCTTTATTTCCAAAAACGAATCATCTAATCATTCTTTATCCATATTTGCAATGATTTCATCTTCAATGTGATCTTGCATTTGTTGGATTTCTTGGACAACAAGGTACACCAATTCATTTTGCTATCTTGGTGCTTCTAAGGCCTTATTTTTTTAGAATAACCCTGCATTAATTATCAAATGATCTTGTCATAACCATTCTAATGCAAGAATTATTATATCCATAGGAATTCCAATTTCATAACTAGAGAACATGTATTCATTATACAAGATACAATCTACAATTTGAACCAAATACTTATCTATATAAATATATGCTCACTTCACAGGGCCTTCATGGGTGAAATTAAATTTTTTGTCTTCCTTGACACACCCAAAATCTATTTCCACTTTATTCGAGCTAGCATGTGTCACAAATTTCACATTGCATATTCACTAAAGTTACCTCTTCCTTACAACCATTAACCATCTAAGGCTTAGACATCCCCTTCTTTGCTAAATTGTCCCTCAATTGATCCATCATTTTCCAAGGTTATCACAAGAAGCGTGTAGGCCTATAGAGTTTTCTTGCTAGGGCGTACCACTAGCAAACTCAAAGCACTCATTATAAACTCAACGTGATCAAGGAATAACATAGAGTTTCAGTGTCAACAAAGTAACATCCTCCCATACTTTCAATATTATAGAAACGATCATTAATCCTAACTAGATAGATCCATCATCTCACCTATATCATAAACATACAATTACCATGAGATTTCATCATTAAGATTTCAATAAGAATATTTTTTAATCAAGTCATTATAATAATCAAATTCAACAAATATGAGATCCCTCTCATAATGTTCATCCTTTGCATGCATAAGCACCAATATTAATTATGGACTTACTCTTCCTACCATATCCAAGACAAATTTACCTATTATAACATCTTTCTTATCAAATAATTATTCAATCAAGAAACACATGGATCTTCATGCACACAATTTCATTGTTTCATTCATAACAACACCCAAATGATTCCAAAATTATAACACAACAATAATTCAATCATTTCAATTGTTAACATTTCTATTTCTATTTGTAGTGAAATGTGATTCATCATGTCCAAGTTATCACAATCATGCATTCAACCAATATAATCAAACATGTGTACAAATATTCATAATCACTCATCAAGGTTGTCAAAATTCATACATGCACAATCGCAAATTTTCACATTCACAAAAGCCACTTAATGCACATTAGCACTAACACATAAGTATGTTGGTATCCTAACATGTAAGCCACCATGACAGTCTATGAGACTTTATCCAATGCAAAGCACCTATACTAGACACCTCCCCATCATCCATTTGATGATCTAGACTCCTTCCTCTTCAATGTCTCATGATACTAGCTTAGGAAATTCCTTTCTCTACAATATCAACATCTTGGAAATCTAACCCCATTGGGTGCATGCAATAAGGTTACAATCTATGAAATTGATACAATTGAGAAGATCATTAATCAAGGTGCAAGGATTCCAAGATCTCATAAGTCCTTCAAAAACATGGTTTCTCACATGGTATTCCTATTCACATGTATGGCATAGGTATTAGCTTTCTTTGGTTTATGATATTATAATTAGTTCCACACAATATTATATCACACCAATGAATCATTTTATTCCATCAATTGCACACATGCACACAAGGCCTTCCATCTTTACCATGACCCATATTGGTATCAATCACATTCATGCTTATGAATACCACAAATCATACCTATGATATCAGGCATAATTAAATGAATTCTTACCTAAATTCCCTTCATCACACATCTAATATTTGCATGGTTAATCATACTTGTATGGATACCATTAACATCCTTAACGTTACCAATTTTGGTAGTATTTCATAGGAGTATACCACATCCCTTCAACAACATATTGATAAGTGTCTTCTTGTCCTCTACCATTCCTGGTTACATAACCAACAATAAGCCATATTATATAATAACACATATGCCCATGCATCTCTATATGTAAACAACTACTTATTTATTTTTCGGTATGTTCACTTGTGCATATACATTCCTACAAATTTTGTCCCTTGGATTTATCAACATTCATATGCTTTAATCATTAGCACATAATCATGTTTCTCATACCAAGGAAATATAAACATCATAGTAAGAGATGAGTTAAGGAAATCTCTCTTCCTCTTTCCAATGTATGTCAAGGGTTTCCAGATTTCATAGCCAATCCAATTCATGGGAATACTACCCGTCACAAAAAACCATCAACCATAGTTTTCTCACCTCAAGTAGCAATCCATAATCCATGTACATAAAATTATGTGCTACTTTTGAAAGAACACATATACTCTATAAACAAAATAGAATTTAAGGTGATAAAGCTCCCTTATTATCATAGCCACCTTGTTGGACACGTCCAACCTTTATTGTTTTTTAGGGACCTAACCTCCCTAACCCCTCACATAGGTAGACTAATATATCTTCCATGTAATAAAGGCCAATATTAATAAGGCCTAGTAATAAGGAATAATAAGTCAAATGTAAGAATACATAATAGAAGATTCTGCGTCTAGAAGATCCTCCTCTAGATTGTTCTTTTGACAGATAGATTTAGTATAAATAGGAGTCAAGGGAATGGGAAGTTTTGTCTTTGAGAATTATTGTAATAAAGATCTACTTTGTTGGAGGTTGCCCCCTCGAAGAAGAAAGTGAACAATGTTTCCTATCAATAAAGGTATTATTTTGGTGTTGTGCTTTCACCTATTGTGTTGTTCTACTGTTATTCTTTACAATATTTCTGTTTTCAACTATTATAATAGATCTGGTACCTTACAAGTGGTATCAGAGAACTTTGTTCTGGGTTTTGAACCCTTGACATCTTATCAAAATAATTTAGAACGATTTCATTGCACATAACATCATTGCACCAATATTAATAATATACCATGACATTTATCATCTTTCACACACAATTTAGGTTTGCAAAACATGAGGGAAAAATGCTCAAGCTCATATTGGTTACAAAAAAATATGCCCATTCAAAATGCACTACAACTATTTTTGAAATAGAGATCAGATTGACTGATTCCATGGATATATTTAAATGCTATGTAAGACTATCCCACCTTAAGATAAAGATTGAGGTGGCTCGAATGATCAACTGTGTGGCACTATTTTGGCATTGATTGAAATTCCAATCACAATGCAAAGGTAGTACCAACAATACTAGAATCAGGTTTAGAATTCAGATCATTCAAAAATATGTTAAGAGATTTACTTTAGTTTAGTCATATGCCATTTTCACAATTTAAATGTTCACACTAAGTAGTCTCTTTTCTTACTCAACATTTTTCCTTTGAGCTTGGACAACAACAATTGAAATATGTAGTAGCTTAGATGCTACCTGTAAGTTCAATACATCATAGTTATAAAGGAAGAGATATTTGCATATGTAGAAAATTGCAAGGTCAAAGTTTCCACAACAATGTAATGATAATTTGTTGGGTAATTCATATGCCAATTACCAAGTTATTTTTTTCTGTAGTGATTCCTTTTGTTTCATAGGGGTTCATCAGTTTCTACTTATATATGCCAACAACTAGACTTAGAGCCCCCCCGCCCCTCCACTTTCCTTTCTTTTTAAAAATTTCATATTATAATTTATTGCCAAAAAATAAAGAGTACATCAAGAATCATACTTCATTGAACCAAAGCTTGAAACGATTTGAATTCATTAAGAACTGCTTAATATTTGTAGCTATTTCATTTATCAAAGAAAAAGTTGTAGGTTAGAATGCTCAGATGAATGCAAATTCATGTTGATTTCTTTAAGTGTAAGATCATTTTACAATTGCTTCCGAAGATTGTTGATTGCTTGAAGAGATCATTGAAACAATGTTGATGGTGAGAACTCTTAATCGTTGAGGAATTTCACTGGTCAACACATTGATTGCAATAGGATAGATCACATGCTGGAAATAGTAGCGATTTACAAGGAATGAGAATAAATATTTGGGGGAAATATGTTACATGGAGTTACTATCCATGAGATGAAATAATAGCGAGTTACAAGGAAGGAGAATAAAGCATCAAGGCAATAAAAATATATTCATAAGGGGAAGTGCTTGTTGACACATAAAAGTATTTTGGGCCCAACGTGAGATTTTACAATGCATACCTTTTCAAGATAATGGGAGAGGTGTTATAACCAACATTTCTTGAGCATAACTTCGAATAGGAAGAAAGTATGAGTGGTTGTTGTCATTGTTTTTATCATGTCAACGAGTATCAAAGAGACATAGTGATTGGTCATGTTAGGTATATAATGACTTATTAGAAACTTGATCACTATCATTCATCATCAATAGTCTATCTCAACATGATAGAGATTGTACACGGTGTTTTGGTTTCCTACCAACCATGCCTTATATGTATATCTTAGGCTTCTATTGTTAGTTGAGTTTCAAAGCAACAATTTTTTCTATGACACTATCACCCTCCTAGCATGTTCGTAACATCCATCAAGGTCAAAGTTCCCAACATGATATTGTGGCATGTAATCAGAGTCAATCTAACTTCTTTTGGCTCATTTCAGATGCCATAGATTTTAGCTTTTGGGCAGGTCATCACTATATTAGTTTTGAGTTTTTAAATGCTTTGATATAAAAAAATTAGTGTGTTTAGGCTAATCATATCATATTTTTTCAGAAGTAGAAGCAATTTGCAAATATTTTAATGTTGATCCCTTTCACTGGTCAGTAGAAAAGTTCCCCTTGAGTTGGGTCTTGCAAAGAAAATAAATACATCCAAAGGTATTTTCCAAAAAAGTAACAGTTTTACCTTGTATTTCTCAGTACAAGATTTCCAACAAGCTTTCATATTCCCAATTTTGAATTTGTAAACCCAATCTATGACCTATGCAAAATGTGCATTTCCCTAGGGCCAAATTTCATTGCTACAACTTTAGGGTTTATATTTTGTTCTGAACAAAACCCATAATGAAAATTAACTTAGTGGTGATATAGGGTATCTCAAGAATTCCAAAAATATATCATATGCCATGTTTACACTCCCTATCATCGAGAACAACCTTTTTCAAAACATTGACTAGTTTGTGGATAGCATATTGGTGGTAGTGGTTCAAAGTTTGAAAGTGTTGTTGTTTGGCTCTATTACTGCCCAAACTCTCACTAGGTGAAGAAATTCCTAACAAAAAATCACGATATCCTAGATATATTGTCAGGCAAGGCACCCACTGTCACCTAAGTTTCCTTGCTACATTCTTTAGACCAAGGAAAACAACTACCTAGTCAATGGGGGAGTACCTAAATGTCAACCAAGATAATTCGTTGTGTGTGTGTGTGTGTGTGTGTGTGTGTGTGTGTGTGTGTGTGTGTGTGTGTGTG
>SNQJ01S0004444.1:313716-366702 GCA_010110895.2 Picea sitchensis | reverse complement strand
TGTGTGTGTGTGTGTGTGTGTGTGTGTGTGTGTGAGAGAGAGAGAGAGAGAGAGAGAGAGAGAGAGAGAGAGAGAGATCTTTCAGAAAAGGAAATTAAGTGGATATTATTCAATAATTTGAGCAATGTAAAATTGTTATTGAACCACTTAGATTAGAACAAGCTTTTAAATATTATGAGTTATGTTGTAGGATTGTGTTATGCTGAAAATGATAAGAGACAAGGAAATAAATTGATCAATATCACACATTTAACAAAGTATCCAATAGCTCAAAATGAGATCCATAAAGCATGTGTGTTGCAAGAATGAAACAACATTAGATTCCAAATCCAACCAGTGACATGTAATGAAACATGAGATAAGTCATTCATTCACCATTATTCAATTATATCAAATGAAGTTAATTGGAAAATGATCAAACAAGATTTAATAAAATGTTCCACAAGATTTAACAAGGATATCCAATGCCTCAATGTTCATGTGTTACTCATTAACCATAGATTATCCACAAGTGATGAAAATTAGAGAAGTTATTCACCATGAAGCTTAATCATAATCCATCATTGCTTAGGTGAGAAATACTTCTATTATCTGTTGGTTCATCAATGATTAAGTGTATGATTCATTCATTGAAATGTAGATGTATTTGTAAACATCTAAACACCATTATACCATCATTCTTAAGAGAGATATGCCACCATGAGTATCACTAGTGAAAATATATTTGAAATGTGTTTCTTGTTGATATTAAGAGCCGATCATTTGGTGGATGATGCCTTTCTCATATTACTTAATTATGTCTGGTTTAAGTACAACAATAATCATGATCTCGTTCTACCATTAACAACATTTAAACCATCCTTTAATCAACAATATTGACCAGCAACATGTGTGAGAATAATACATGATTTAGAGACCATTTATCATAAGAGAAACAATGTAGAAATGAACCATTAAACATGAAATGAAAGGAGCTCAATTGGGAAGAAGTTATTAAGAGTGTTTGAGAATGAAGTGAGCCACCAATGATCAATTAAATGTTATTAATGAAAGGCACCAGTAATGAGTGAGACAGGACGTCAAGCATTCACTATCCCAAATATGTGTTAAAGCATGTGTTTGAATATGTTCACAAGTATCTTTTCCATCCACTAACTAGCAATACTATTTAACCATCCTTAAATTAGCTTACTTACAAATGAAAAATTTAACCATTCATTGGATCTTAAACCAACACATTTTCTAGCCAAGGTAAACAACTTAGGATGTGGCATTAGGCCTAGTTAGCAAGACGTTTGAGCCAATGCGCCATTGATTTTCTAGTTGGATGTGTTTAGGCTAATTTAGATGCAAAACGTTGCTAGAATAAATGAACTTCGGCCAAATCATTTGAAAATTTGTCGAAGGTATGAGAGAAAGCAAGAAAAATTTCAAAACCCTTGTCATAAGTATATTTTCATGCATCCAAAGTTAGATGAATTAACTTAAGGAAAGTTTAGATTTAATATCATTAAGTTTATTCATCCATGAAAAATAGATCCTTTCAAAACATACAACATCTAAAATCAAGATCTAAAGTATCCAAGCTAGTTAAGTGTTTGTCAAAGATAAACTATCTAGCAAGTGAAAACCATTATTTAGATAACCAATTGAAGCAAGGATTAGAATAAGAAATCCAAAATCTATCTAGATCTAAGAGACTAATCCCAAGATTTGGATCTTGGCAATCTAGATCAAAGAAGAATAAAACATGAAACCCTATAGATTGCAACATGTAGAAGTAAAATGTGAAAAATTTAAATGAGATGGTTGAAAATGTAAGTAAAATTAGTGCCTTATCCCACTTGGGAAATGGGGTCACTTGATCAAACCCTAAGTGACATTATTGTATCTTTAATGCTTGAGGTCATTTATACCATGAAGGATTGCTAAGTGAGCTTCAAGCTTTGATACTTGATGCATTACACAATTTTTAGGGAGGACTATTTTAAGAAGAGTTAGCCTAAGTACTATAACAATTATTCTAACTAAGAACAAAGTAAAAGGATAGAATCCTAAAAACAATACGCCCTAAATAATTATTTAAGCCTAGAAAATGACAAAAGATATGAGATAGGGAACCTCCATTACCTCAAATGCATTTTTTGTAGTTGTAGTTGATTTTCTCTTCCTAGAAATCTGTAGCGTCAAGATATCCTCCATATAACACTAGAACATATACTTAAGATAAGAAACAATATTAATTCAAAGATTTGTAAGACAATCTAGCTCTTCCAATTTCTTTCCAACAAATACAAATGAGAGAGAATCCCTCCTTATATAGATAAGAAACCTCCCAAAACCATGAGTGGAATACGATGTGCTCAGGAAAAACCACACACAAATACCATGTGCTCAAGAAAAACCATGAGCAAGATACAATGTGCTCTCAAAAACATCAATAAAACCTCCATGAATTAGTACACCCTCATAAATATGATCTAATAACCCACACATGTGTTCATAGAAGGTCAATTGTGCCCTGATGAATGAAGTGTAGCTACTGCCCACATGTGTGGCTCCAAAACATGATGATAATTTTCCCATGACAAATTTCAGCAACATCATAACTAAGTCAAATCTTGCCCGATTTTCTATTATAACCCCATTTTGGAAATAACACAACCATTTTTTCCACTACTCAAATATGAAATGTATGAAAACAATTGTTTCATAGTAGCTCCTAAATGTATGAAAAACGTCACCCCTCAAAATCATTATCAGACCTGGATGAAATGCATTGCTCAATACAAAATTAAGGTGAAATATATGTGCCAAAATTGCTCAGAAATATAATGAGAAACCAACATCATCTAACCATGTAGTTACCAAAAAAATTAAGGCAGATTTAAACCATGTTCAAGACAAGTTACCACTATTCAATGCAAGAGGGAAGAGCCTCTGGATGTCCTACCTCAATGCAAAGGAACAAAAAGTTCAATGGTCAAAGGGAGTAAGGCTTGTATTTACACAGATTCTTAGCTTGAATACAACACAATAAGTTTTTGAGTTTATTTTTCCAATTGACGCTTTTATCATTCAGATTAAATCTTTTACATCTGATAGACGAACCTTGGACATAGACAAACTTCTTGTATTTCCTTGTCATTGAAACCATGTTTTCTGATATTGTTTCCTTGTATCCAAGTCAAGAATTCCTTTGAAAGTTGATATGGTGATGTAATGCAGGTCATAATCAATAATATCTTGAAGTAAACATATTCTTTATGGTCAAATATCGGATACGGTTAAATTAATTGATGGAGTATGTGGGACCCTGTTACACCTACAAATATCGGATACGGCTAGTCCAATATACAAAAAGTATGCAAAGATATGGCATGGCTGCAAATTATATACAACTAAAAGACAATGATCAAAACAAAGGAGCATCTATGTATATTGACGGAAGGCCAAAAGCAGCGGGGAATATTGCATGGCTTATAAATAGTACACGACCCACAACAAAAAATAAGCAATCCAATTTCGTATTTGAGGGGCGTGAAGGAAACCGTCTATTCGTATGTGCAATAAAATCAATAGTTGCAGGGGAAGATTTGTTGATTGATTACAATTTGAATCAAGTAGATATAGACGCTACTATTATAGGGGTGGCACGTATACTATTTTACCCAACCTGTAAGAAATGACTCTTATATTTTATGATTATCATTTATTGTAATATACGGTCACATATCTTGTAAGTTAAGGAAAAAATTTAATACGTCATGGTTCTTATATTGTGGCGGGGTGATCAAGGTTGAAGGGCACCGACCCTTTCTTGTGTCTCAATTAGAGTTAACAAAAAAATGTTCAATAACTTTCATGAAAATTAGACCAAATCCAAATTCCTAACACCTTTCCATAACAAGATCCCATGAGATCCCATGAAACATTGTAGAATTTAAATGTAAAATCGTTTATACTCAAGGGTTTTGTTGGCCATATTTAACAAGGCATCATAAAAATCATCCATTGTTAACGACTAATCGCACGGGCCTAGACGTTTCTAACAACCTAAAGTCTACAATACACAATTTCCACACCAATCACTCCTTATGTTCTTCAACCAATCTTTACTTTGATGTTTTTAGAATGCCATGTTTTTGTCCCATGCCTATTCATGAACTAACTTTATTTCACATGCATTTGAATTTCTTCTATTTTTTCTAATTCTTATATTCACATTGCATTGTTAGCAACACCATTGTCCCAAGGTGACAAGGGGAAGGAAAAAGCCTTAGAGCAGTCCACAAATCCTGCAGAGGAAGTGCTTACTAATGAATAATTTTTTTCCTCCACCAATGCAGTGCAAACAATAAGGAAGCTCGTGAGAAAATCAAACATCGAACTCACTTCTTTGATTCAGATTCGACCATGGACATAGGAGATAAATGAAAGAATTAAAGCCTTGATGGAGAAAATTCATCGCTATGGGGTAAGCAAAATATTTAATTATCCCATTTATTTATTTTGGATTTTAATTTTTATACTCTTACAAGTCATTTATAAAAAAAACTCTTTATTTTTACAGTAGCTTTTGTAGGATTTTGATCCCCAAGATGTGCCTACAGAGGCTAGTGTTGTTACTAGCATCATTGCTACATTAACACAACATCATACGGGTACAACCCCCATTGTCGATGTCGATGTCAACACTATGCCATTCACTCAAACCGGTACACCCACCAGGGTCGATGTCGATACTACATCCAAACCTGACCAACACATGCCAGAATGTGCACAGGATGTGGATGCAGAACATGGCATTGCAAATTTTGAAGCATGATTTCCTAGATCTTCTCGTGTCACTAGCACGGGAAAAATATCGGTTACCTTTTTGGTAAACGATGATCTCATCCCTATGAAAATAGAAAAGCTTACAGGTATTTAAGATGTGTTTTATTTATTATGTACAATATAATTGAAATTTATGTATAATGTGCGATTATTTTAAACTAATGATAATATTGTTTGCAGGAAATGATAAATTATATAAATGCATGAATGACATGACCTTGGATATATTTGGGCCCACCATACGCACAAGGTGGAATTCCCAAATTTCCAATTTAAAATATGAACTCATTAACAAGTTGGTTGGCATGTTCGGTGAGGGTTCCTTCAACAAATTTTGAGTCTCCTCAAAAGTAGGCACATATTTAAAATATTTACGGGACCAATATACAATTCATTTGCAAAAGAATCCAAAGTATGAGAAACCTCCAATGATTCTTTAGAGGGAGTGGAAGGAACTACATGAAGATGCAAAGAAGAAGATGCTCTAAAAATAAGGAAAGACACCACCCGGCTCAGGAAGGTATGCGACACTTCTAATAATGTAATTATGATGCTTTATTGTCATTGTGACATCTCATTACGTATTTGAAACTTTTCAATACAAGCTCCTAGACACATCCAAAGCCACCAAGGCCATAATAGAAAAACATGGGCAACAAAAACTTGGCCTGGGTGATTACTCAAAACTGGTCATACGAATTGTAAGTATAAAAAAATCAATTGCATCCAAATAATACATCGTTAACAATTTTAATTTAATTGCATAAAAAAATCAAAATTCACGTTCTTCTACAAAATTGCAAGGCTTGGAGTTCAAACAATCTCCAACAGAGGAATACCTCAAGATTGCTTTCAAGCACAACTTTCAAGCCATGGTTGAACGCAGAAAAATATTGGGAGAAACACAACCTTCCGGCACTCAAACCGACACACAGGTAAATAAAATTAACAAAGATTATTTATAATTTATTACTTGTACAATATATTGATTATTAGTTTTGGCCATAAAATAATGTTTTTGATTGTTTTAAGCAGGAAAGAAATGAAGAAACAAGTGTCTCCACTAGTGGAACACAACCTAGTGATGGTGGAGTGCCACCCAATGAAGGTGGTGTGAAACTCGATACTAGAGGTATTTCATGTGCTATAAAAATTGTAGCATGGATTACAATTAAAAATATTTAATTGCAAATGGTGTATCAATTATAATATTTTTGTTTCAACTCTAGAGCATGTAGAGGATGAGGCTAGACAAGAAGATGAACATACAGCCACATCCGAAACTACTCTGCTTGCCTTCTCTACTCAAGTAGGTAAAAAAAACTCTAATGCTCTTTTTATTAATGAGATACTTGTAATAATATTAACAAAAAATATCAATTTAACATTTCTTTCTTATTGCAGTTGATGATCCGCACCCCCCTTGCAACAGCCTTGGCGTCATGAGTAAACAACCAGGTTGTCAATAGGACATGTAGAGGCCAGAACAACTAAAGGGGAAGAAGGAACTGGAAACATCCTTTTTGAATTCATTTCAAAAATAAAGAAACCGAAAAATAAATGATTGCACTAGTTATATAATTAGAAACATCATGTACCATATTGTGAAAACATATTTTTGATGATAAAATTTATTGAGATGAAGTATTTTGTGTCTATGATTAATGAATGAATGAATAAATGGTATATGTTAAAGAAGGATTGCTATATGTTTCTTTATGCACAAAACCACATATGTTTCTTTATGAATTTGTTGTTTTGCTAGTGTCTATGAGTGAATCTTAATGTGTTGCTTTCAACTATTTTCTAGTAGATAGATTGGGTACTGGGGAATTGAGAGTGATGTGATGGGGGGGGAGTAGTCATAAGAGCTTCCACCTTCACGTGGTTGGCCATGTTCAGTACATAATAACTTAGGATTTGGATAATCTTGGAGCAAACCTCCCTCGATCCAGCAGAGCAACATCAAAGTCAATGTTGACTTCATTGCTGCTCCATCAAATCGAGGGAGGTTTGCTCCAAGATTAGACTACTCCAATAATTTATTCTCGAAACCAAGAGGAGCTCATTCAGGTATTCATGCCCTCAAGTATTTTTAATTGTTGTTTAGTCATAAATTGTTTGTTAATTTATTTTATTATTTTGCTGATTCTTTAAGTGTTGGTTAAATTAGTAGAACAACTACTAGATGAGATCTATTGGAGCAACATTAAATAAATATCATACGAGGACAACCATCGAATATCCAGGTATTTGAGTTGTTATTTCATTTCTAATTGCAATTTATTTGTATGATTGGCATGATGATTTATATTGTGATTTTGGTTCTTCCCACTCACGTAGATGAAAAAGTGATATCTTATCCTCAAGCTTGTGTTCCTCCAAAGAGGTAGAATTCCCATTCCCTTTGTCTACTATAGGGTCCACCTCCTAATGTGCACTTAAATGATGAGATGATAAAGTCATCGAGTTATATCTATTTAGGTGCAATTCTCATGCTTCAATTTATCTATGTCTTGTATAGTGATTATACTAAGATGTTTTAATGTTGATGATTTTATGGAATGCTTCATTTATGAGTACTCATGACTTTGATGATTATTTAAAGTTGCTATGGATACCTTGCAAAAACACATGCAAATGTTAGTGTGCAAGAAATGTTCCAATGCATATTTTAAAGTTACATTTCAATGCTTAAAGTATTCAAGGTATAAGCTATTTCAACACTTTCACTTAATGGAGGATAAAACATATGACCTTGAGTCCTAGCCTCACCTAGAACAAAATGGTAATCATGCTAACTATAGACATGGAAATTATATACTTCGCAATTTTGGAATATGGTTCATATCTTTTGAAAATACTCGGGAGTTTGTTTACATACTTGGAAAGTACTTGTTTTCATAGTTCATGTACTTGGAAAGTATTTGTGACATGGTTCAAGCACTTAGAAAATATGTGGATATGATAGTTGGTGTTTGCAAAAGGGTTTGGTAATTAATAGTGGGAAACAAATGTGCTCCAACACTTTTCCATACACCATATTTGAATTTGGAGTTAATTTCAATTGTTTGCATGGATTGGTGTGAAAGGATTGTGGCTCTCCATGTAGATCCAATGGTGTAAATTTGTCTCCTTTGCACATATTCCCTTACCCTAATTATTGACTCATTCAACCTTTTGTTGAGACTTCACTCTGAATCTATTAAGGGTGGAATTATGATCCTTCTGTGGACATTTCCCATGCTATCAAGGTCAATGTAGGGCACAACATACACATGTATATTTTTGGGTGAAGATTGAAGTTGTTTTCTCAAGTTAATCTCTCTTTATTCAGTTCACAAGCATTGAAAGAGAGCCTAGCTCTCATAAATAACACGAGCCTCCAACTTCATAGTTTGCTTGCTTGAGGAATAGTTGCGGACCTATGAAATTATTGATGTTCTCAACCAAGGCATGGAGGATGTACTCATCTCAAGGATTACTTCGAATACTAGAATTGGACATCAAGTAGTATTTTTACCTATGGTTTGATTGGTATATGATAACATTAGTTTGTTGCATGGGAATGAATTCGGGTGAAATTAAAGCCATATTTTCATACTGACTTGTACTTATCATCTTAACACATATATTTTTGACATGAATGTAAACAACCTCACCATTTTTCTTACATGTTCCATTTACAACCCATTGTTGTTTTTCCATGACATTTACACTTGGCCACAACACTTTTTTTATCTATATAATTGTGAATTTCTCAAGATTTGAATATTGAACCTATCCCTTCCTTGGCACATTAGCATTGACCATTCTTGGGACAAACCCCAAATAGCTTCATAGTCTTTCAATCTTGGGGAAAAATCCCACAAATTTCTCACTCTTCATATGTCCTTGCCCAACCTTTGCAAACATCAATTTATCCATGGAAAACTGTGTTGGAAGCTCATTGAACCTCTAATCAATTTTGTGGTTTTTTGGGCATGAAGTCATGGTATGGATTATTGCCTTTGATTATGTTGAATTTTTACTTATGCAAGTAGCAGTTATAGTTCTTCTTTATTATTATAATCATTTAGCACATTAGTTGCATAAATAAGATCATGAAAGAGTGGCAATCACAGAAACAATAGAGACACACAAATTATCCTGGGAAACCCTCATGGGGGAGAAAACCCAATAAAAACTTCCTCAATATATATATACCAAATACCGAACATAAAATCCTCCTCTACTCCTTCACTAGGAAGAGTAGCGCACCACTTAACCAAGAAATACCAAGAGATAAATAAAGAAACCCTCCTTGACGTCACCCCTAGTTTCAATAGGTTCTCCTCCAAGACTTGCACACTACAGAGCTGAGTATGTGTGTGTCCAAATGAGAAACTGACCTTTCTTATAAATAGTGGTCTGGTCATCCTATAATTAGGTTTGGGCCGACCTATCACTTTACCCTCTTAATTTACAATTAACTGTCAAGGCACAATAGGGCCTAATTAAATATAATACAATAATATTATTCAAATCTCTCTAAGGTAGAATATTCTTCAAAGTTACAATATTTCAACACTCCCCCTTAATAAGAAGGGTATTCTACTGACAACATTAATAACAACTGACTGGACTCAATACATCATCAAGAGGAGGGAACATCATCATCATCATCATTGGGACAACTATCGGTCATATATATAGGTCATCGGAATTTTTTCTCATCATCAACATCAGTAGAAACTGAACATAATCATCATCTGTAGCACGAAGTTGGAGTAACATCATCATCATCAACAACATGAAGCTAGAACATCAACATTAACAACACAAAGCCAGAATAACATCATCATCATCAACAACATGAAGCTGGAACATCAACATCATCAACAACATGAAGCTGGAATAACGTAATCATCATCAACAACATGAATCTGGAATAACATCATCATAAACAACAACATGAAGTTGGAATATTAACATCTATATGTGGAAACAAAATGAGGCAGGTGCATCAATAACAACATATGTGGTACTCTGACAGACCGTCCTTACCGGAACTTCGGGATCTGCCCAAGAATCATAATATTCCCTAGGATATAGAATCCTAACTGAGCAACCACTACTAACCACAACTGGCATATACATGCACAGGTACTCTAACATATCGTCCTTCCCAGACCTTCGAGATCTTCCCAGTGATGATCAAGCTCCTAGGATATAAAATCCTAACTGAGCTATCCTATATTGGTCAAGATACCATAGTATCATCAATATCACTCCCCCTTTCAAGGGAGGTCCTTTCATACTACAACGAACTTGTCTCGGAAGTACTCAAAATTCACATGAGAAAGAGGCTTAGTCAATACATCTGCAACATGCTCATATGTGCCAACATATTGAAGCTTAAAAACTCCCTTCTGCACCATGTCACAAATGTAGTGATACCGAATCACTATGTGCTTCGTCTTATAATGGAATACTAGGTTCTCTGTCATCTTTATGCAACTCTAGTTATCACATAGAATCATGGTAGCTTCCATCTTCAGATCGAACAAACCTGTCAACAAATTCTGAAGCCATATGGATTCACAACTGGCGAAGCATGTTGCAATGTACTTCGCTTTTTCCGTACTGAGAGAAATACTGGATTGCTTCCTTCTTTGACATGAAGTCATGGTTGACCCCAAACTGAAACAACATCTTGAAGTTATTTTTTTGTCTGAAGCACTTCCAACCCAATCTGAATCAGTATAGCCATACAATTTGAAGTCACAATCTCTAGTAAAACATAGGTCATAGTCCAACATACCCTTAAGGTATCTTATCACATTCTTTACAACTATAAGGTGAACACATTTGGGATCCACCAGATACTGACTCAAGGTGTTCACGAAAAAACATATAACTATTATGGTATTCATCATATACATCAACGAATCAATCATCTATTTGTATAGAGTAACATCAACTATTTCTGACGAAGTATCAACCAATAACTTCAGATTTGTTTCCATAGAAGTGGACATAGCTTTACAGTCCATCATGTAGAATCTCTTTAGAATTTCCACAACATACTTTCCTTTATTAAGGAAAATCTCTTTTGGGCTCTACCATACTTTAGGACTTAAGAAATAGTGCATCAGGCCTAGGTCCTTCATTTCAAATTCAGTGGAAATCTTCTTCTTACAATCTTGTGATGAGATTTTCTTCATCTATCAAGAATAATTCATCCACATATAGAAACAATATAACTGGTCCATCATTCTCAATATTGAAGTAAAGGTTGGGATCAACTTTACTCTTGGTAAATCCCAAGCTCATAAAAAACTATCAATCCTGCCATAACAAGATCTTGGAGCTTGCTTCAACTTGCAAACATGAGTCTTCCTATCCTGTAATTTGAAACCAAATTTTCACATCACATTGTACCAACCTGGTACACTTGCTCAATGACAACTCAATCTACAAAATCATGTGCTATCTCTATGTGCTTTCTGCAAAGAACTATCTTTCTCATTGCATGAGAGTATGCCCTCTTCTCTATCTACAATTGTTCCTTTGGGACTGGGACTCTGCACCTGCAGCTACTATGAAGCTGAGTATGACTGCTCCATTCTCACTATGGTTGTTGAACTCTAAGAGTAACTCCTCTATTCTATCATGGAAAATAATTCCTTTGAAACTGAGAGTGGCTCAATGATTGAAACTGAGGGTAGCTTATCCTCTTTCTCTGGAGGCAACTCAATCTTCTATTGTAGTCATGTCTCCATGGCCCTAATAATGTATTGCACCAAATGGCACTGAAGATAACTCAATCTCAAATACAAGGATTGTCATACCTGCTCCCTCTTAATCTCACACTATGTTGGCTTCTTTTAATGAATCATGTTTGTTCTATATATATTTCTTCTGATTACTGGAGAAACCGTCTCGTCATAGTCTTCTCCCTCTTGCTGGGAGAATATTCTGGACACAAATAAGGCTTTGTACATCTCTATATTGTTATCTACAACATGCTTGATCTGTTAGATCAATCTTGGAAGTCACCACCGATTTCCCTTCTGATCTTAAGGCAAAATACATATCCAAGTCCTTATGACTGGCTTCCTCCTATGTCATTGAAACAAGGGAATCTTCTCAGGAGATTTCATGTCTACTAGAGGTCTATGAATCTACGATCTAGTCTTCTCAAATCATGGCATTTGTCTACCACTCCTAGAATATGTCTCTTTTTTCCCATCTGATCCTTTCTGAGATCAGGCTTACTCTGAGTCTTGATTTCTTCTGAGTCTACAAAAACTCCATTTTCTATGCAGGATATACTTGGTGTTTGAATACCAAGTCTTAATATGAAAATCTGAGTCATACTTCAAACAAATTTTGCTCCCTATCAAGGTGGCTTCATTATCCATTGACAAATTCTATTGCGAGTTCTATTCTAATGTTAGTTAATCTTTGGAGCCTTCTGCTCCTTACAATCAATCTCCATATGAGATACTTTGCATCTCAAAAGTAACTTCTTCTTCATCTTCTTTGGTACATGGTCATGTATACAACTTGGATAGTCTACTCCATGTCTCATCTAATATGTTGCCTTCTAAAGCCATCACTATATCTTCCTCATGGTTATCACCTGTGACCTTCCTGAAACAAGAACAACAAGGGAGAAACAACATACGAGAATAATACTCTTTATAATGATAATAAAACAATATCAAGAAAAATCATCACAGTAGCTCCTTTAGAGATATCACTTGTGACCTCCCTGAAACAAGGGTAAAAAGTAATAAATACAATAATAAGGAATGAGAGAAACACTCTTCTAGTGTTGTGATCAATTATTCCTCCATGGTAACCTGGAAACAAAACAAGAAGCTTCTCCTATAGGAGATGTTAGTTATATCTAGTAAATGATTATGGTAATCATTTATCTCAATAGTGCTCACATGATACCAAGTATTCAATAATAAAACTTATCAAAGATTGCTATCACAACTATAGTGTTTAGTAGTTATCAAACTTGATATGTGTAAATTTGAATCTTATCAATTTAATCAATCAAACCTGGAACCTGGAGTCTTGTCCTCAAGAATGAGTGTGTTTATTTTCTTATGAGTCTCCTTCACTCAATATGACAAGTACTTTCTTCAACTTGGCCTCTGTACTAAGACAATATGCTATCTTGATAGAAATCTGAGTTAGGGAATAAACTTTATAATCTCAACTTTAATCAATCTAATACTTTGACTTTAATTTTGACCAATGGTTAGTATGACAACTTCAACAGATCAAAATGCAACCTGGATATTAATAAGATTACACTAATTCCATAACAAGTAGAGGCATATCAAAATAATCAAACCTAGGGTGCATAATTCATCTTAATGTGTTGGATTTGAGATCCCTCTGGATCTACGATTGTTGTTTATACAAAAGATCCTTTCTCCTGCAAATACCCTTTAAAATAGTGATATAGTTTAAAAATATGTAAGTACATACCTCTAACAACATTGACAGGTAGTGGCACCATAAAGCAGCAGTGGTAAGTAATAAGGAACCTTTAAAACTTCAAAGATGCTTCAATTTGTAATTTAAAGGTAACGAGAGATTTGCTAGGGTAAGACACACTAGGACAATAAAAAATCAGTCCCAACACTTCACAAAAAGTTTTACTACAATTGGTACTGCAGCTGATGTTGCAACTGGCATGAAGGAACTAGCACTACAACTGCAAATGCAATTGCAACCGGTACTACAACTGCAACGACAACTTAGGGTTTTATAAGGAAGCCCTAATTTCTCAAACTTCAAATTTCAGAATTATGATCCAAGGACTAGATGCACCCTCCTAGGGTGATTTCCTAGGTGTGGTTACTGTTAGCACTGAGAGTCAGCCTCAGATTGTAGGAGGATAAGCCCAATACCCATCAAAAGGTTTGTGGTGGTAGGTTTATGAGTGGAGGCCAAATGGACAAAACTCAGCATAAGAATGTTTTAACACAAAAAACTAGACTAGCAATGCATAAGCAAATGAGGTTCTCATTAACTTCAGTCAGTGGTTTAAGGTTAAAGGTGAGAAGGGGGAAGACTTAGTGAGGAAAGTGGACAAGTCTTCCATGAGCATCCGACCTTCAAGCATCTTGGTGCAGAAAAACTCATGCACAAGAGCACTCTTGAACTTAAGTTTAAGATACTGAAATATATCATAGCAACTTTATAATCAAACCTCCGTTACAATACAACCACAACAACTCGTCTGGATCATCCATGCACAAGCATTTAAGCATAAAAGGAAATAGGACAACGAAATAAAATATTGAAACAGATCATAGCAACATTATAATCAAACCTCCATTACAATACAACTACAACATCTTGTCTGGATCATCCATGCACGAGTGTTTCAGCATAAGAGGAAACAAAATGATGAAAGAAACATACTTCTATTAATGAGAAAGTCTCAGGCCTCATACATAACCCAAGAACAACTCTGTTATCAAACTATTACAAATAGGGAGCTCTGCTCAACCATCCCCCCTACATATTCTTCAACTGAATTATTTATACCCAAAACAATGGACAACCGCTAGGAGAGTCATCTGGCCATCCCGTCCAAGGCTTTTCGTCTATGCATCCTTCTGTCAGACGCAAGCTCAAATATGTATGGGCCTGCAAGAAGAAACCGTCCATTGTGTTACCTCGGGATGACAGTTCTGTCTCCACGACCATACCCTTCATGCCTTCTATTTATGGAGTGAAATGAGGTTTCAAGTACCAATCCTTGTTCATTAAATGATTTCTTCTCTGGATTAGGACGTGGCTTGACGACTAGGGGGAGGCCACGTGCTGCTGTTGAATTCAGCACTAGACGAGCATGTGATTTCGGGGCCGTCGAAAGCGGTTTGGACCCACACCGCTTTTGGGACCGAAATGCACCACCTTCCGCCACATAGCTCTCCCACGATACCGTGGTTTGGATTTCAGCCCACTCAAGGAATTTTAACGCCCGAGCATATTGTGACACCGAAATGACTTGTGGTCATTGATCTGGTCGCGATCTGCGATCTGAGCGCACCTACTATTTTAGCACCCCCACAAAAGCTTTATTCGCCTGATAACTATGAAATTCTTCCAACCGCGCTTAGAGATGGCACTAAATCGAAATGCACAGGGGATCTCCACTGTGGTAAACTTCACCCGTCCGTTTGCCTGTTCTCATGACTGTCACCTGTGACCCTTGACGATTTCATGTGATAACATTGGCTCCACAGGGGATGGCATGCTCCTTGTGAGCTTCCAAGAATAACCAGTTTCAGTGCCTTAGCTTTTGGGTTGTGGAGTCGAGCTCAAATACATTTTGTTGAAGACAGCATGCTCACATGTACACTACTCGTCCTGAAAAGAAAACAAACACACATGCTCTAGAAGGATCTTATTTATGTACAATCCTAAACTAACCAATCTTTATAATGCTCTAGGTGAAAATAAACTTCCACCAAATCCATTCAAGTAACTTCCTAACTGAAAACTTATTTACTCTGTCACTGATTAGCAAGGGACAATAAAACTGTGACATCAAATTAATTATATTCTTCATATTACCTCCCAATGATGAAGGTAAGATAAAGCTTGAAGGTTTCAATGGAAATGCAACTCCATGTACTCCCCTACATGGTCATAAATAGGTGATAAAACTTACTGGGTTGGTAACAAAAATCCTGCTCTGCTTTACAACTGCTCACATATGGTTGAATGTCTATGGCAAACACAGGTGAGTGAATGGCTAATGCAGGCTGCTGATCCACTTCTCTTTTATCTCCTCTGATAACATCTACTAGCTGATGGCAAGAAATCTCCTCATGTATATCAATGAATGGCTCTTTCTTTATATCATGTTGCTCTTGGTAAAAGCTTTCATTTTCATTAGAAGGCTGGCCACTAATGATTTTTGCTTCTAAGACAAAAAACACTTCATCATCTTCATCACTGTCTCCATAATGATCAAATAAAGGAGGAGTCTCGAATGACATACGAAGAGGTATCTTCTGCCCAACATGAGAAAATTGTTCTTCATTATTAAACATAGGCTTCCTTTCAAGATTCGATCCAGGAAGCAATATCTTATCATCCCCATATGAGTCAAAAATAGGCTGCTTATATCTAGTCTTTTTAGAGACAGGGTTACAAAGAGTATCAGCTTCCAGAACAAGACTCAATTTCTGCACTTTCCTTATTGAGATAGCAAACAAAGTTTTCATCTGATGCAGATGAACAGGGTAGAGAAAGAGTTGATTCCTCATCCAAGGCATCTTCTTCATTCTCACAGCCTTCATAAAAATCAATTATATCCTGAACACAATCTTTATACTCCTCAAAACAACTATGACAAATTAACTCAGAGGAATAAAACTTTTGTCAATGAATATTGAAAGCTGCAATGAAACTCTTAGAGTGAAGAAATGCTAGAAAGCTCAAGAGAGTGATACCAAATACGAGCATCTCCTTGAAGAGAGTACATAAACAACTTCATATGTATGTATTCATGTTGGATGTCAAGTTGCTGCATCAAAGCGTGAAATTCTAGAACATGCTCAATAGGGCTGTCACTCTCAGCTTCATAAAATCTTGGCAGTAGATCTTGCCATTCATCAATTTGAGGCACAAGATGCAGATAACCACCTATGGATGAGAAATTTAGTGGGGCAAACCTCTCGGCCAGGATAGCCTCAATAGCCAATTAACTTGTCTCACTCCTACACATTCACCATGGTGACTCCATTGTTTGGAATCTGTTGGTGACTCCAAGAATATTGGTACTGAGAGTCACCCTCAGATTCTAAACAATGGCATCTCCATGGTGAATGTGCAGTCTTGAAGGTGTCCAACTTCAGTCACCATCGAAAGCTGGAACTGTGTAATGTTGTTCTTCCCAAGGAGCTTTTCAATCTGGAACAACAACTGAAAATCCTCCTTGAGAAAGCTTTCCTTTCTTGATAATCTTCTCTGGGTCAGCTTCAGGTGTTTCTAGAGGTAGATGTGGTGTAGACCTCATGTGTATGCCTTTGGGAGCCACAAATGAAATAGTGGAGTCGTCAGGTGCAAGATGCAATCTTCAAGGTACTGATTTCTGATGCACCTTCAGAATCATAATTTATTTGTCGTTCAATCCCAAGGAAATGTCTTCAATTCATTTCCTGAAAACAACGCCATGAATTTTAGCACTGAGCATCACCCTCATATTGTAGGAGGATAAGCCTAGTGCCAATCAAAAGGTTTGTGGAGGTAGGTTTATGAGTGGAGGCCAAATGGGCAAAGCTTAGCATAAGAATGTTTTAACAAAAAAAAACTGGACTAGCAATGCATAAGAAAATGAGGTTCTCATTAACTTCAGTCAGTGGTTTAAGTTTAAAGGTGAGAAGGAGGAAAACTTAGTGAGGAAAGTGGAAAAGTCTTCCATGAGCATCTTACCTTCAAGCAACTTGGTGCAGAAAAACTCAAGCACAAGAACACTCTTGAACTTAAGTTTAAGATACTGAAATATATCACAACAACATTATAATCAAACCTCCATTACAATACAACCACAACAACTCGTCTGGATCATCCATGCACGAGAATTTCAGCATAAGAGGAAACATGACAGTGAAAGAAAATACCGAAATAGATCATATCAACATTATAATCAAAACTCCATTACAATACAACTACAACATATCGTCTGGATCATCCATGCACGAGTGTTTCAACACAAGAGGAAACAAGATGATGAAGGAAATTGAATTCTATTAATGAGAAAGTCTCAGGTCTCATACATAACCAAAGAACAAATTTGCTATCAAACTATTGCAAATAGGGAGCTCTGCTCAACCATCCCCCCTTACATATTCTTTGACTGAATTATTTATACCCAAAACAATGGACAACTGCTAGGAGAGTCATCTAACCATCTCGTCCAAGGCTTTTCGTCTGTGCATCCTTCTGTCAGACGCAAGCTTAGATCAGTATGGGCCTACAAGAAGAAACTGTCCATCATGGTACCTTGGGATGGCAGTTTTGTCTTCAAGACCAGACCCTTCATGCCTTCTATTTATGGACTGAAATGTGGTTTCAACTACTAGTCCTTGTTCATTAAATGATTTCTCCTCGAGATTGGGAATCATCTTGATGACTAGGGGGCAACCACGTGCTGCTATTGGATTCGGCTCTAGACGAGCATGTGATTTCGGGGCCATCGAAAGAAGTTTGGAGCCACACTACTTTTGGGCCTGAAATGCACCACCTTCTTCCACATAGCTCTCCCATGATACCGTGGTTTGGATTTCGGCCCGCTCAAGGAATTTTAATGCCTGATCATGTTGCGACACCGAAATGACTTATGGTCGTTGATCTGGTCATGATCTGCGATATGGGCACACCTTCTATTTTAGTGCCCCTGCCAAAGCTTTATCCACCTGCCAACTATGGAATCCTTCCAATCATGCTTAGAGATGGCACTAAATCAAAATGCACAGGGGATCTACGCTGTGGAAAACTGCACCCGCCCGTTCTCTTGTGCTCATGACTGTCACCTGTGACCCTTGATGATTTCATGTGATAACAATTACTTTCTCCAATTTCCTCCTCAAACAAGGAAAACATCACACTTAGGGTTTATGCAGAAACCTTAATTCTGCAGCAACTACAATACTGAAAACTAGATTGTGAGTTGGTCTCTTTCAGGCCTGCTCTGATACCATGTTGAAGCTTTACTTATATAGCTAGAAGTTACGGTTATTATTTATTATTGTAATCATTTATCACATTAGCTTCATAAATAATATCACTGAAAGAGAGGCAATCATAGAAACAATAGAGACATAGATTATCCTGGGAAACCCTCATGCGGAAGAAAACCCAACAAAAAATTCCTCAATATAGATAGACCAAAGACCGAAAAGAAGATCCCCCTCTACTCCTTCACTAGGAAGAGTAGTACACCACTTAACCAAGAAATACCAAGAGATAGACCAAAAACCCTCCTTGACGTCACCCCTAATTGCAGTAGGTTCTCCTCCAAGACTTGCACATTGTAGAGCTGATATGTGTGTGTCCAAATGAGGCACTGGACTTTCTTATAAATAGTGGTCTGGCTAGCCTATAATTAGGTCTAGGCCGACCTATCACTTTAACCTCTTAATTTACAATTAATTGTCAAGGCACAATAGGGTCGACTTTTACTAAGGCACAATAGCACCTAATTAAATATAATATAATAATATTATTCAACTCTCTCTCAGGTAGAATATTCTTCGAAGTTACAATATTTCAACAAATTCAACTATGAGTAGCTTGGTTTATGGACATGATAGGTTGTGTTTCACTTAAAACATCATGGAAGAAGTATGCTCTCAATAGCATTGGTTGCATGCCATGATGAGGTTATTATGTTTGCATGCATGGGATACTTTGTCAAAGATTTAGGTTACCCATAATTTGAAGCCCTAAAAAATAGTTTGTATGACTTGGTGATTGGAGGAAATGTGTAATTTAGAGTTCATACCTATGCATGTTTTTTACGGTTGGATAGTGTTGTTGAATGAGAAACACACTTGAAGGAGGTAGTGATTTCCTACTAGTTATTGAGACCCTTACATAGATTTTTACTCTTTGATTTACAAATGAATGTATGTCTAAAATTGATTGTGAATATTGTGAGTGCTCAACATTTGGTATTCAATGGGAAATGAACATTTCATGCCTTGGTAGTATAAATTACTTGTCCATCCTATTACACTTTCAGATTCTTTGTTGGTGTATATTTATTGATTCCCATAAATGATTTGAAGGGTTGCATGCATACCCAACATTGTTATGTGCATCAATGCTCTGAATTAGTGGTGAATGTGCAAGGTTTTGGCTTATATTAGTGTAATAAACACATTTTCCACAAATTTTCTAACATGACTAAGGAGTTACATACATGAAATATATGATGTTGGCATACATGTCATTCATATGTTTAGGCCATAATGCATGCTTAAATATTTGAAAAGTGCAGATTTGGTTTATGGTCACTGCTACAGAGTATAATCATCCACCAAATTTATGATATATGTGCACAATCCTGGAAGTTTGAAGTAGTGTCATCCACCACTCCTTTACTATATACATAGACATGCACATAGAGTAATCTACATCCTTGTATAAAAATGGTTAAGTGAGTTCTACTTGGAAATCCTTTTGGCATGAAGCCACAATTGCCTAATACAGTAATGGGAAAATTCAAGAGTTGGTTGGGTTGCTTATATTCGATAGAGGTGGACAACAATCCTATAGCTTATTTGGTTGATCCAACCAACCTTTTTTTAATCTCTTACCTATGATGTACTTACACATTGATGAATGGGGTCAATATTGCTTGGATAGTGTGGAGTTAGAGGCATAGCCTTCTTGTTATTGGGTGTATATCAAACCCAAATTTATGGTCATAGGTCCATGGTTTTAAGTAATAATGATGGTATCATTATTGATCACATTTGTTCAAATGAAATCTTTTGAAGGTATGCATGATTATGCATTGAGAGCTATTGTGTTTGAGGACAATAGAATGATGTCATGATTTCAATTTGATGTTGTTTGTTGTCGAAAGGCTCACTATATGGATGGATGAGTTATGAAGGCAATTTTCAAGATCTAATGGCATCCATACAAGAAGATTATTTAGTTGATACAAAAAACCTTGATGCTACTTAATAGACAAATAATAATACCATGGAATATTGGTGAGAGATGATTCCTCTTGTGTTTCCAAGTAAACAACATTCAATCCCTGATTTTATAGTATAGAAATTACCAATCTTTCATGCAATGCAACAAATTATCCTAATTGACAAGTGGGAATGATTATATTTGTGTGTGATATTTTCCTCATTCAAGAAGACAAGGTGAAAGTTTAGTTTTTCTCATGGACACTAGTGAGAGAAGTAATGATTGGTTTTGGCATATACTTGCTATGTCCATAACTTGCTTTGATGATCTCGATGACACTTTCATCGATACATTTTTAGAACCATTTTCAAAGGCAAAAGTTGTATGAGATCATTCTTTTCCAAAGGATATTGTGGGTGTTAGACTTGATACTTTCAATACAAAGGGTTATATTATTCAATATGGCCGTGATGAACATGATACAATGGGTTTTCAACAAACACAATTTGTTTTTAAATAGTCATAGTGGGAATATATGTATGATATGAATAAAGATGATGTCCAAGATGTCTATTTAAGGATAGACACAATAAATTTGATTGATCATTATTTATCCCTCTTCCACCCACACATCCCATTTTTCCATTGTAGGTGTGAGGTTCACATTCCCTTCCTACACATCATTTGCCTATGTATTCCTCCCTCCCACATTTTATATGGAAATTCCATGTGGAATGTAGAGGTGTTTTCCCTTCTGCATACCCCTGGATATTTGCATCCTCAAATCCTCCACATCTAAGCCCTCCACATTCCATTTCTACTACCGACTCCCATATGCCTATGTGAACATGTTCATGTTTATGTTCAATACAAATGGATTACTACACATATAGTTGATGAAGAGGCGGTTTTGTAAATCTTATCTATAGACCTCCATCATGAATACAATTCCACTTATGTTTGAACCTCATATTATGGGTCCCTTCTTCTAACAAATGGATTACTTGCTTCTTGATTATATATGTGAATTATTGCAGTCTAAAATTAGCACTAAAGGTACATACAATGTTTAGGAAGGAGATCCAATGACCAAAATTCTCTTTATGATTTGTGGGTATTTAGATTGTACAACCACCAATGGGGTAGAAGTGGTTTTTTTAATTCAACTTCACTAGGTCTTGGTGAGTTGTGTGGTGAATAACTGCTCACTTGGTTTTTTCATCCAAAATCTACCTTAAACTTTCCATCCTCTACAAGTTCAGTTGAAAATTTAGTGGAAGTGTATGCATTTGCATTGAGGGTAGAATATTTGAATTTTGTTGGAAATCATTTTAGGTGTTGGCACATCAAGAAACCTCAACATACATCATGTTATGTTTTCACCAAGGATGGCAAGACAATTGTTGGATGATAGATTAGGAGAAGATCCCTTGCACCAACAAAATATCTCATAGCTATTGTTGTCATTTGGATTGTCATACCAATTCTATGGAACTCAAGTGTTGATCACACAAAGAATGCCCTATATCTTATGATTCTCCTTCAACATCTTCCCATATTAGTTATAATATTTCCTTTGACTTCCCAAATTGTTAGAATGATTGGACTCATACCAAGTCTACATGGGTTGGAGCTACATACAAACTACTACTCTACATGATATCCAACTACGTTTTAGATGCTTTTGGGTACTTGCTACCCATTGAATGTCAAAATATATGTTGGTGGATAGAATGTACAAAGGAAGTTTGGGAACTTTAGGAGTAAAAAATCTGAAGATACTATGTACAGATAATATAAAAGAAAGTAGACATTTTCATCTTCTCTAAATTTCAATTTGATGTTTATTTTGTTGGTCAAAACCATTCTCTATAAAACATTATTGAAGATATGTTGAAAAAAATCCATCATTACAAAATTCAATTGAAGACATTTTAATATTGGATAAAGAATCAAGATGCTATGGTGCTATCAAACATCATGGTAATAGGAAATAATATTGCATCTCATAAATCTACATTCAGCTCAAGTAATGTAAGTAATGATGAGAGATTACATGAATAGATAGAACCTAAATGTCCATAATGTCAAGATACTTAAGGCTTAGTTGGGAATTTTCACTATGAAGTGAATACTACTCATTTACAATGTCAATCGTGCTTGGGGATAATGCCATCATAGCTGAATATATATATATATATATATTTGCTTGGATTCTCCGAATCAATGGGTTGTCCAGACTCAACATGTCATACCCAAATTCATGGTCACAGGTCCATGGTTTTAAGTAATAATGATGGTATCATTATTGATCACATTTGTTCAAATGGTATTTGTTGAAGGTATGCACGCTTATGCATTGAGAACTATTGTGTTTGAGGACAATAGAATGATGCCATGATTTCAATTTGATGTTGTTTGTTGTCGAAAGGTTCACTATAAAATCCATTTGGATTGTCGATCCAGATAGTGGTTGGGATCAGAAGTTGTTAAAATTCCCCAAGAGTCTTATCTATCTCCCCTTTGTTCCATTAACAAGTGTCACATGAGGCTACACAATTCTTGATGTATTTTTTCATGCCTTCTCAAAAGAAAAAGTGATTAACATGTTCATAGGTGTTGTGAATGCTAGAGTTACTTGTAGTAGGAGATGAATGTAACTCCTCCAACACCTAGGGTTTCAAATTAAAATTCTAAATAAAAAAATGCATGCTTTATACTTCAAGGTATCTTGTTTCCATGTGTGGTGTATTAAGGTCCTCTTGAACCTTGTGGATGAGGTGAATCATGACATCATTTTTCCTCCATTATTGGCGGGATTCCATGAGCCAATTAGGAATGGGTAAGGATAAGGTCGGTAGAGAACCTTCCTCCGCATATTTTTGAGACAAATAATCCACCACCACATTCTCTTTGCATTAATTATATATGATATGATAATCATACCCAAGCATCTTAGTGACAAACTTGTGCTACTCTAGCGATGACAACCTCTTCTCTAAAAAATATTTCAAGATGTGATGATATAATTTTATCTAGAAATACGGTGTAAATTGCTAGGAAAATACACAAAATCTTGTCAACGTTCCTTCGCTCATCACAAGTGTTAGGAATGCATTCATGTGGTGCATATGAATACTAACATGCCAATACACTAGGAACTAGGAAGTTAGGTCTTTTACATATTTTACAATGATACATATTATTTCAAAGCTCAATCTCATAGTCATTGTCAATGCTACGTGTTGTATAAACAATTAGGGGTATTGGGTGATGGTTTTTCTAGGACATTAACACAATAATTCCCACCCAGGTTCTCGATGGATAGGCGTATCATTGCGCTGATGGTGGAGGATGGCTAGGAATATCATTACACCGGTGGTGGAGGATCACGGGTCCATTTCTGGTTGATCTAGGCTCCAATTGTGGTGGTTATACATAGTATCCCTTCACTGTCACCACCCCCATTAGCCTCATCCATGGCTTGTAAGGGCCACAATATTTGATTTTCTATTAGCAATGAAGAGAATACATGAGCAACACCACTGTGTCTTACCCCAATAGATAAAATAACAATTATGGCTAAATTGAATCCTTTTTGGATTGTATCAGTTCCTTTTCACACTAATGAAAATATTATATATTCTACAAGATTGCAATCCCTCTTTACTTGGTGCTTATTCTTAGCCTACTATGTTTGTTCGTGTTGTTCTTGGGGATTCTCCTCGTCCTGTGGTTGACTAGTCTAGATATATTTGTTGATTAGAATAAAGATCAAAATAAATAGCATAAGCTATAAAAAGTTCCCTCCTTGGAACTGGTCAATAGGCACACAAAAGTTACGGACCATTTCTCTCATTATTATTTTTAAATATATACAGGTTCATCGGATATCCGACGAACCATCTGATAGACATATCCGTCGAAGGTATGGCACCTCAGTCAGATATGATGTTTGGTTGTTGGATATTCAACATACCTATTCGTCAGATATCCAAGGAACTGTCTGACAGACATATCCATCGTAGGTATGGAACCGTCGTTGGATATGATATTTGGCTATCGAATATTTGATGTACCTATTCATCGGATATCTGACGTACATTTTGACAAAAATACATTGAATATTCGATGTGTACTTATGTTGGACTTACAACACACATGTGCTAGAAATAATGGTTGATTTCGACGAGGTTTTGGTCCTTAGGGCGGTCAGTATACCGACGACATGGTGTCAGATATCCAACAACAATATGCTCATCATATTATCCGACCAATATACACCGACGAAAGTGGTAATTGTTATCGCATAGTTTGTACTTGGATGTAAAGGAAAGGTAAAGGAAGACAAACTGATGCAACGAGAGACTATCTTATCACTGTCACCTCAATAGGATGTCCCTTTCTATCTAGGGTGGTAGGCCCAGGAGAGACGTCCCCGGTGACCTGGGGTTTTGAGAAGGCAAAGAGTAAAGGCCAAGGTAAAAGTTTCCCTCTCACAAGTCACCACCGATCAGAAAGTCTGGCTAAACAACCAATAAAGATAATAATAACCAGAATATGTACCTTCCCATAACAAAGCAAAAAGAAACTATATTTGCAAGGTCACTTGATGGTTAGTACTTCATATAATCAGGCACTTTATCAATAAAATAAATTGACTAGTGTATTGATGAAGTAAGCAAAGATGTATAATATCAATAATCGCAATATGATATTTCACAATAAATGCTTCACAATGAGCAAGAATAACTAATCATCAATATCATGACACCAACATTCATCACAAGCAAGTATGCATTAATCCTTTCAAAAGAAGCTCAAAATGTTTCAAAGTATAACTATAACTCAAAGAATAATAGCATCAACAAAGTTAGCAGGTCAATATACACTAGGGTTAGTAATTGCTCAAAGATTTGGATATTTATAGATTGTGATCAAAACACTCAAGCAAAAGGCCTTAGACTAGTGCAATCATAGGGAAAATGGAGTCAAAAGTAGCGGAAAGAGTTGAAGGAACAATAAGATAATAGTAGGGAAAAATACAAGAGGAATTTGATGGTGGAGTGTTGGTAATCCAAGCCTTCAACCATCAAACCCTAGGGGAAAACGGTTTACTAAGGTGTAGGCAACCCTAGGCCTTAGCACGTTTTCCTCCTTCTTAAGCTCAATAAAAAAGTAAAATCGGCTAGGGTGAAGAGAAAATGATAGGGTGTTGTAATGGCAAGGCCCTAGAAATGTCTTAAAAAATTAAAATGGCTCCTTGGCACAATCTAGTAGGGAATTAAAATGAGGACACCAACATGTGCTTATTTCCTAGGGTTTATTCCAACAATTTATTAACAAAATGCAAGTAAAATACTATAACCATTCAAGTAATGGAAGGATTGCAGAAATTCACTTACATTTACCATGTATTCATCAAGCTAAACCCTAGTTATAAACCTTCCACCAAGAAAATGCCAAAAATTACCAAAAAGAGCCTCCTTCAACAAGTGCGCACTAGTATTTCAGCCAAAAACCCTAAAGGAGAGCACAAATTTCAGACCTCACATAAGTGTGAGTGAAAGATGATGAATAAAAGAGAGTTTTAGCTCTCTTACTTATACCATACCAATGATCTTAATTTAATTTTAGGTCACCAAAGGACGACAAGGCCAAAAATACATAATAATATTGTTTTTACATTAAATATCAAAATCAAACCCTAAATCAAGCAAAGATGAAGACGTCATGCCCTTTTAGGGTGATGTTAGCCCCTTTTAGGGCAACATTGGCCTCTTGGAGCAAAACGTTATCCCTCCTTAGGCCTCGGAAACATGCCACACATGCCACAACTGCCTCTCAAAACCTCCACAAGCACTGGATGATGTCATGAGTGTCCTAGGTGACGTCATGGATCTTCCAAGGCCAATGTCTTGGTGGAAAGGGCACAACCCCCCTTGGGTAAGCCTCTGCCAAGCTATCTTTGGTGGAACGTCCTCCTCTTCTTCGGTGCAAACCCTATGATCTGTCTCTGCCCCCTGTTGGGGTCTCAACATCCATCTGATGGGCTTTCAACCCCATGGAGGTCCGAAATAATCATCTCCCCATGTGTACCTGTCCATAAGGGTACCTGTCCATCGGGTATGGTCATGCACATCAACAGATAGGCCATCCATGGGATCATAAGTCACAGGGATCATAGCAATGTCAATCACCTATAATCATCAAGTTTATTAAACATGTGCATAAAACCCCTTTTACCCGGACAAGTGCTCAAAGACATTATACTAATCTGCAAGCCAAGTTTGGAGGAAGTGATAGAGCATCCTCTTGGGATAATGCTCACTAGATGTGGGATGTTTTAGGGAGAGATCAAATCTAAGCCATGTGAGTGGGTGTAGTGGATAAGGGATGTCTGGGCAAGGGGTGCAGTGATAGAAGCAAAATGCATAGCTTACCTGTGGGTGCCTCTGTAGAGGGTGAGTTGCACCTGTCATGGATGCAAATGTTTCCAAGCCCATTCATGCCTTTTGTCTTTTTCTTATTTCTTTTTCTTTGAGAATATGGCTAGGGGACACTGCCCTGGCGTGGTGACCAGTGGTGGCAATGTTACCCACAAGAATTTCACGGAAATGAGAAGGCTGGCTTGTGATGAGACCCCCTTTCTCTTCTCTATGCCACCAAGAGCCACTACCCTGGCATGGTGACCAGCTGCTAGTAGTGTCATACCGCTATATGCCCATGGACCTAATAGTCTGGCTCGTGATGAGACCCCCTATCCTATAACCAGATCTTGTTTTTATTATTTTTATGGGTCCCTCTGTTTCTTGCTGAGAATATTTTTATTGCTTTCTCGGGGATCCTTAGGTGAACCATCTCGAGGTTCATTCTTTGGCTTCTATCTTTTTCCAGCTACTTTTACCCTCTGGGCCTTTAGCCCCTTCTTCTGACAAGGTAAGGTGCAACCCTTAAATATTTGGCCAACCCAATGCCTGGACTAGTGTAATGGGATGGATGAGCAGGAGAAAGATGGAAAGTGGTAAGTATGGTGGGAGCAGATGATGGATTCTCCTGCTCATTCCCCCCAGATATGGTCAAGTGGATAGGCATAAGATCCAAGCACCCATTAGAAACAAAAAGAATCAAATGCACATATTCAAAGGTTTTGAGGATCATAGTGACACATACCATGATACCCAAACTCATTACCTCATGGAGGAAGATCCACTTCTACTATAGGACTAGGCCGAGTTGATGGATGCTATTGCTGCTAACAAGGTGGAGGCGCTGAAGAAAAGAAAAGATGGGCCCTCCAGGGCCATGCTCAATTCGTTCTAGCTCTCGGTACTCCATGTATTGAACCTGTGGGCCTCAAGACATAATCTCCTTAGTTATCCCTAAAGTGGGGATAAAAACTGGCTCCAACTCGGGGACATGTGCTCATTGTAGAGCACATGAGAACCTCAACATCTCTGGCATAACCTGTAACCTGCTTCATCTCAATCATAAAGCTGTTAGCAATCATTTGGGGTGGTGATATCACCCCCAGTTCATATATATATAAAATGAAAGCAAGCATATATACAAGTGTGAAAACAAACTATTCTAACATGAAATGCAAATAGTATATACAATGAATGCAAATGCCTACCTACTTACCTGCACTTACCTATCGGCTGAATGCTAGGTGTAGTCCAATGACCAGTGAAACCATCCAAGCAATGTCTCAGAATACTTGCCTCTGTGCTTCATCATAAACCAAAAAAGTGATAAGTTAAGCACAAAAATAACATGGGTTAGAGAATGTGTTGTATCGTCGGAAACCATAAAGTCCAACTCATGGAGGCGTGTGGGAGGGATAAAATCATGCCAAGTCACTCTCTAAGGAAAGTGCTCAATCCACTTTAGGAAGGGATCATGAAAATTCAAAGGTTCAGAAAACTCACTCATAAGGTCTGAAAGCTGGCTACCTAGGACATCCTCATAATCTGAAATCCTGGAAGGGATCAACAAGGATCTATAAGATGACTAACAAATTCTTAAGGGAAGGTTGAAAGGCTGAGATGACAGACTTTTTCTTGACATATTCAAACTACCCTTGAAATCTAGGGTTTTCCTCAGAGGAAACTCAATACAAAAGACATATTTCCCAACTACACCCTTAATGACACAGTGAGGTAAAGTAATCGAAGGTGGCTGGAGAAAGCTATCACAAGAATCCTTCTTCAGGAAAACAAAGTCCTTACTCCTATCAAGACTTGAGCACAATGGTGGTTGATAATCCTCTTCATGGAATGAATCCAAGTGCTCAAAGGAGTACTCATCAAAATCCTCAAGGTACGACCGAAAAATATCAGGAAAATTTGGGACTAGGTCAACCTTGGGTGTTTGGAAAGTATTGGTAATCATATCATCTCCTTGTTTCCATTGGTCAAAATAAAGAGAAACCTGTTGTGATAACTGTAAAGGCAACACTTGGAAACGATTCTCAATATCGTAAATGGAGTCCATATCATAACCAACTACATCCCACTTATGTCTTCCGACATGTATGAACTCGTCAATGTTATTAACCATGTCACTGTCTGTATCATAAGATGAAGGATTTGAAACCTTCAAGGGATCATCTATCTCCTCCTCACTTCCCAAATCATAAAGTGGAAAATTATCAGATTTTTGGAGAAGAGGGTAACTTATTGTGTTTGTTTCTTCTTGTGCATGAGCTTTGAGGACTTGGGTGTCTTTAGCATGCATCATTGTTTCATCCTCATGAGTTACCCCTTCATCTTCAACTGTACAACAAGGAAGATCTACTTCATTCGAGGATTCCAATTCTTCTTCCTTCTTTGAATCATAACACAAGGCATTGTCAAGATTCTGAAAAGGAAAGTGACTAACCTCACTCTCTTCTTCTTGCGTAGGGGGAAAAGGTTCATGGATGGCTTCATCAGGAGGAGGGCATGTCGATACTTCATCATTTTGTTTTGGTTCCAGCTCCTCAACTGTGTCTTCAACAATCCTTTTCCCTTCCCTGTGGGGTTGGAAAACCTCATCAATATCTTTTACCTTGGAATTTTGTTGGTCAATGATATGTTCCCCTTTCTCTTGGAAATCAACGGTAAAAGTTTCAAAGGAAACTAATCTTTCCAAACCAAGGTCACTAATTTTGGTCCCTAGAGAGAAAATGTGTTTTCCCTTGGACAAGGAGATATTTACCTTGATTCGCATGGCCATGTTATAAGCTTCGTTTAGTGTTTTTGGCCTCTTTTTACTTAGGAGGAACCCTAAATGCACCAAGAGTGCATTGGTAAAGAGATACAAAAGGTACTTGTCTTCAGGATGATGGTTCCCAGAAATCTGATATAGCAATCTGTCAAACCTATCCCGGAAATCCCTGACAGTCTCATTTTCAGTTTGTTTTGCATACTCAAGTTCTTTTAGCAACTTTTGGATATCTTCCAATTTCACACCCCAAATTTTGAGAAAGGTTTCTTCTAACTGGTCCATAGAATTGATGCTAGCAACAGGGAGATCATCATACCATTTTTTAGCATTTCCATGAAGAGTGGCAGAGAAAAGTTTCATTGCCAAATCTTCAGCATCATCACTGATAGGATGGAGTTGAAAGAAAGCCCAAAAATCACTCATGTGATAGTCGTCTCTTTCCCCATCACCACCAGTGAATCTAGGGAGCTACTTTTCGTACTTCGGGGGAATTCGTCGAGGGTATCTCGGGATTTTACTCATGTCTAAAGGTTTGAAGTTTCCCGAGTCCCATTGAGAAGTCATAGTTGGCTTCGTCATCAGTGGAGTCACCAGATAATTTTCTTGAAATTATCAAAGAAATAAGAGAATCATCCTCAGTGGAGTTGCCAAGTAAGCTTGTAAGATAAATATTCTTGAGGAAAGGCTTACCGAAAAGTGTCGTCTTTGAGGAGAATTGACTCAGTGTTCCCCGACAACGGTGCCAAAATGTTATCACACAGTTTGTACTTGGATGTAAAGGAAAGGTAAAGGAAGACAAACTAATGCAACGAGAGACTATCCTATCACTGTCACCTCAATAGGATGCCCCTTTCTATCTAGGGTGGTAGGCCTAGGGGAGACGTCCCCAGTGACCTAGGGTTTTGAGAAGGCAAAGGGTAAAGATCACGGTAAAAGTTTCCTTCTCACAAGTCACCACTAATCAGAAAGTCCGGCTAAACAACCAATAAAGATAATAATAACCAGAAGATGTACCTTCCTGGAACAAAGCAACAAGAAACTATATTTGCAAGGTCACTTGCTGGTTAGTACTTCATATAATCAAGGACTTTCTCAATAAAAACAATTGACTAGTGTATTGATGAAGTAAGCAAAGATGTATAATAGCAATAATCACAATACGATACTTCACAATAAATGCTTCAAAATGAGCAAGAATAACTAATCATCAATATCATAACACCAACATTCATCAGAAGCAAGTATGCATTAATCCTTTCAATTGCTTAAAGAAGCTCAAAATGCTGCAAACTATAACTATAACTCAAAGAATAATAGCAGCAACAAAGTTAGCAGGTCAATCTACACTAGGGTTAGAAAGGTGTTAGTAATTGCTCAAAGATTTGGATGTTTATAGATTGTGATCAAAACACTCAAGCAAAAGGTCTTAGACTAGTGCATTCATAGGGAAAATGGAGTCAAAAGTAGCGGCAAGAGTTGAAGGAACAATAAGATAATAGTAGGGAAAAAGACAAGAGGAATTTGATGGTGGAGTGTTGGTAAGCCAAGGCTTCAACCATCAAACCCTAGGGGAAAACGATTTACTAAGGTGTAGGCAACCATAGGCCTTAGCACGTTTTCCTCCTTCTTAAGCTCAATAACAAAGTAAAATCGTCTAGGGTGAAGAGAAAACGATAGGGTGTTGCAATGGCAAGGCCCTAGCAATGTCTTCAACAAGTAAAATCGCTCCTTGGCACAATCTAGTAGGGAATTAAAATAAGGACACCAACATGTGCTTATTTCCTAGAGTTTATTCCAACAATTTATTAACAAAATGCAAGTAAAATACTATAACCATTCAAGTAATGGAAGGATTGCAGAAATTCACTTACATTTACCATGTATTCATCAAGCCAAACCCTAGTTATAAACCTTCCACCAAGAAAAATGCCAAAAATTACCAAAAAGATCCTCCTTCAACAAGTGCACACTATTATTTCGGCCAAAAACCCTAAAGGAGGGTGCAAATTTCAGACCTCACACAAGTGTGAGTGAAAGATGATGAATAAAAGAGAGTTTTAGCTCTCTTACTTATACCATACCAATGACCTTAATTTAATTTTAGGTCACAAAAGGCGGACAAGGCCAAAAATACATAATAATACTGTTTTTATATTAAATGTCAAAATCAAACCCTAATTCAAGCAAAGATGAAGACATCATGCCCTTTTAGGGTGACATTAGCCCCTTTTATGGCAACGTTGACCTCCTGGAGCAAAACGTTAGCCCTCCTTGGGCCTCCAGAACATGCCACACGTGCCACAACTGCTTCCCAAAACCTCCACAAGCATTAGATGATGTCATGAGTGTCCTAGGTGACGTCATGGGATTTCCAAGGCCAATGTCCTGGTGGAAAGGGCACAACCCCCCCTGGGTAAGGCTCTGCCAAGCTGCCTCTGGTGGAACGTCCTCCTCTTCTCCAGTGCAAACCCTTTTTTCTGTCTCTGCCCCCTGCTGGGCTCTTGGCATTCATCTGATGGGCTTTCAGCCCCATGGAGGTCCAAACTAATCATCTCTCCATGTGTACCTGTCCATAAGGGTACCTGTTCATCGAGTATGGTCCTGCACATCAACAAATACGCCCTCCATGGGATCATAAGTCACAGGGATCATAGCAATGTCAATCACATTTAATCATCAAGTTTATTAAACATGTGCATAAAACCCCTTTTACTCGGACAAGTGCTCAAAGACATTATACTAATCTACAAGCCAAGTTTGGAGGAAGTGACAGGGCATCCTATTGGGCTAATGCTCACTGGATGTGGGGTGTTTCCGGGAGAGATCAAATCTAAGCCATGTGAGTGGGTTTCGTGGATAAGGGATGTCTAGGCAAGGGGTGCAGTGATAGCAGGGAAATGCATAGCTTACATGTGGGTGCCTCTGTAGAGGGTGAGATGCACCTGTCATGGATGAAAATGTTTCCAAGCCCATTCATGTCTTTTTCTTATTGCTTTTTCTTCAAGAAGCTAGCTAGGGAACACATCCCTGACGTGGTGACCAGGGGTGGCAATGTTACCCACAAGCATTTCACATAAATGAGAAGGTTGTCTCGTGATGAGACCCCCTTTCTCTTGGCTATGCCACCAAAAGCCACTACCCTGGCATGGTGACCAAATGCTAGTAGTGTCATACCACTAGATGCCCATGGACCTAATAGGCTGGCTCATGATGAGACCCCCTATCCTCTAACCAGGTCTTGTTTTTATTATTTTTATGGGTCCCTCTGTTTCTTGCCGAGAAGATTTTTACTACTTTCTCGGGGATCCTTGGACAAAGCATCTCGAGGTTCATTCTTTGGCTTCTATCTTTTGCCAGCTACTTTTACCCTCTGGGCCTTTAGCCCCTTCTTCCCACAAGGTAAGGTGCAACCCTTAAATATTTGGCCAACCCAATGCCTGGACTAGTGTAATGGGATGGATGAGCGGGAGAAAGATGGAAAGTGGTATGTATGGTGGGAGCGGACGATGGCTTCTCATGAATCCCCCAAGTGGAAACTCAAAACCTATGGACACAATCTTACTAGGGCATCCTATCATTCCCCCCAGATATTGTCAAGTGGATAGGCATAAGATCTAAGCACCTGTTAGAAACAAAAAGAATCAAATGCACATATTCAAAGGTTTTGAGGACCAGAGTGACACATACCATGATACCCAGACTCATTACCTCATGGAGCAAGATCCACTTCTACTACAGGACTAGGCCGAGGTGATGGATGTTGCTGCTGCTGACAAGGTGGAGGCGCTGAAGAAAAGAAAAGATGGTCCCTCCAGGGCCATGCTCAAGTCGATCTGGCTCTCGATACTCCATGTCTAGGACCTGTGGGCCTCGAGACATAATCTCCTTAGTTATCCCTAAAGTGGGGATAACAGTAACCATATTTCGTCGGAGTGCCGATGAAATTGCGTCGACCAACCGACGTATCATTGTCGGATTTCAGTGCACAAGAAGTAGTGCTAATGTTTGACACTTACCATTTTTCCTTTCTTATTATATTTTCCCACTTTTTTGTGTTATTCATTTAATTATTGAGGCACCCTTATATGACTCGAACCTCAAACTGTAAGAAATATTTGAGGTTGTAAGATATGTTGGAGATATATTGTAATATACGGAACTTTGTGCTAGCTATCCTAAAATTATGTACTAAATATCTTTCATTTTCTAGAAATAATCATGCCCTTCAAGTCCCTACAGGCTGCCAAAAATTTGTGGAACAGGGTTCATGCTATCAACACCATATCTATGTTCTAGATAGGCTTGAAGAATATTCATAGTGCATCTCTATACTATTGTTTCAAGCTGAAAATAATGATGTAGATGATGGAGTAGGCTGTAATGATATCCTCAATTATGTACACAGAAGTATCCCTTTTAATTGTTGCCTTGAACTTAAAGTTAAAGTGCCCTACTTGATTTCCATGTTTCCTGTACTTAGCATTTTCTCATACACGCCCAGATATAATGATAGAGCAAGTTGAAATCTGTAGATATTCCATTGGGATGCTCTGTGTGATTTTACAACTTTTGGAATAGAGGAATGTCCACCACTAGGATCACCAGAAAGAACAAATACCATCCCTTGCATATCTCTTTGTACCAACACTATGTTCTAGCAAATAAAGAAACATATTTATGTACTTTGGGGTGATGTTCATGTTTGTGCAATAGTAACTAGATGCAAACAACAACCAAGAATGATATACTCATCCAACCTGCTTCTGGAATAGTACATAAGATAGAAAGAAAACCATGACCAGCCAGTACACTAACTTACTTGTGTGTTGTCCAAATGCTAAAGTAGATCAAGTGCTTCATCAAATGTCATCTAACTAGTTGATCCATCAAAAAGGGACATACAATATGAAAAGAATACCACTAAATGAACCATTAAATATGATCATCCCACAAGTAATATATCATGCTCCTTAGATTTGAAATGTTAAATAAGTCTTTCAAATTGCAAGATGTGATTTTGAGGGATAACAAGGCCAACAAATAAAATGATACTCACAATTGATGGCATAGGAGCACATGTAGCAAATGTGTGGAGTTTTAACCCCATGACCTAATATAGAGTTTATCCTTGAACATTTCTTGTTCTTGGTTTTTGCTCTTTTACAACAGTTTGTGGAGAAATACTTGTTTTACCACCTTGTGGCAACATGACTAACATCAATATCCAAGTAACTATTTCATGGTAGATTCTAGGTGTTTTTAAGGATAATCTTGCCATATTGGTCCAAATATAATGATCTAAAGAGAAAAAGTTTTCTTGTCATAAAACAAATTTTGGAGAAGTGGCATCTAAGCCATTACATATAAGTTACAGATCAAAAAGATCTTAAAGGGATTATGTTGTGCGTTGACTTGCCTACATGCTAATTTTACAAAATAAGTGAGAGTAGTGCATGTGAAGATAAATTAACTTATTTATTGAGATAATATATGTCCCGATTGGGAAATTGAATCCAGTGTTTATGACTATCCCCAACGGTTCCTATCAATGGCTTCACCCCTCAATGCTTGAGAAAAATGAGTTCAAGACCTTTCTTGTTGGCAACATTTACCTGCTATCTCCATTTTTCATTATGTTGTGTGGATGCCCATCTCTAGTTCACTAACTTTTGAAGCTTCATATATTACTATTATTTTCAATATCTTGTACTTTTTTTTCCTTCATTTGATGGGATAAATCATAAAAAGTTTTGTTCAAAATCTGACTGCTATTTTTTTTTTTCCAAATTTCCAAACATTTATGCATTGCATACCTTGTTTTCACTTTAAAGGACGGAGTACCAATCGTTCTCTCTCTACTATTGGAAAAGGACAATAGATTCATCTTGAAACTTAGCTTCTTTTTACTATGTCAAATCTGGACTTCCTTCTATCCACCTTCTTAGTTGGAAACCTGTTAATTACTGTGCAGAATATTTTTCATAGAGATATCAAACCAGAAAACCTCTTGGTTGGCAGTGATGGAACAATTAAGATTTCTGACTTCAGTGTTAGCATGATGTTTGAGGTAAGAATGTTGCTCTCTGACTGTACCATCCTTTTTTTATAGTCAATGTGCTCTAAACATGACCACTCAAACTACACCATTTCATAGTTGTAGAAAATTACAAAATATCTATTATTGACTTTTGTTATGTGTGCAATATTTATTAAATGTTAACATTGAACAATGAGCATTCAACAACTGGGGGAAAATGTTTTGCAAAATCCAATGATCCTTTGGATGTATACAGGGAAGCAATGATGAGCTTCGGAGGTCTCCTGGTACTCCTATTTTTACTGAATCAGAGTGTTTCTTAGGTAGAGTGCCTCAAAATTTGCTAGTTATACCAATATCGTCTGCTCAAGGTTTGGACAAACAACGCTCCTTGTTGGTTTCCATTTAACCTTCAATGCGTAGACTAGGATGAGATGTTGATAATTTGTATTGTAATCATAGCTTCCATGCCATATTGTCTATCTTGTTTGTTGTTAGATTACATTATTATACTCTACAAATATTTTTTAGTCATGTTTGTTATCTTGTAAATAAGAGCCTGTTTGAGGAAACGAAAGAGCAGATGAAAGGAAGAAAGAGTCGCATGTTAAGGCATGGATTCTTTAGCTGTTAAAATGGGCCTGAAAACTTTTGTTGCATGTTTTCAATAGTCTTGACATATCATGGTAAAATTGTTTATGTGTGGGCATTGTGTGTGACACTATACTGCATGGTGTTTGGTTGTTATCCCTTAAGTGGTGAATCCTTCCAAGACACATATGACAAGGTAAATGAATCTGTACTTCTTTTAACATTTCAAACAAGATGGAGGAAGGGAAATACTTATTTTCTTGTTCTTGGTGGTGGCTTATATTGTTCATGATCCACTACTCCTTCTATAGGATATGAATCCAAAACTTGCAAACTTACTTGAAGGTCTTCTTTGCAAGGGTAAGTGTCTTTTCTCATTTGAATGTTTTACAGAATAGATTTTAAGAGTTGCATTGATGCAAATTTTGAAATTCACCATAATAGTCAAATTGCCACTATTGAATTTCACAGATCCAAAGAAAAGGATGAGATTAGATGATGTTGCAAGGAATCCATGGGTTGTGAAGGATTTTTCATCAACTTTGCAGGTTTTGGGGAAATGTGAACAGGGTAGCTTCAAATATCAGTATGATCATCATGAGCAAATTGTAGCTTCCACTGAATCATTGTCAGAATTGGTTTAACAGGAATGGTTACGGTTTTTATTTTTACATGTTTCATGGTTTCTTAGTCAAGGAAGAGATGTTGTGGTTCTTCAAAAGAGGGCCCCTTTGCTCATTGTATTTATATTGAGGTGTTATATGATGCTTGTTCATTGTATCTGCCTCTGTGGCTTTAGATATTCAACAATATGCTTTAGTTGGACTTCCTTCTAATGCAATTGGGACCTCAAAGGAATATTATTTTACAATTATAAGCATGAAAATAATAGTCACGAATCACATGATATGGTGGTTAATTTTCAAAGAACTTCATTGTCAAGAGTTGGGGACATTCTTCAAGATCTCGGTGTCTCTGTTGTATAATATGTGTTGGTAAGGTGTAGCAAGCAAGATTAGTGTCTCTATTGTAGAATATGTGTTGGTAAAGTGTAGCAACTAAGTTCAGTGTCGAATATATGCTGGTAAGATGTAGCAAGCAAGTTCATCTTACAAGGAATTACCTAGTGTAATTGATGTTGTTCAATTAAGAATAAAATAATATTGCAAATTGTACATCCTTGTTGTAAAGGAATGTGATGCGTAGGGTTATAAGAACCTTGTGCAAACAATAACTGTGTTTATGATAGCTTATTTTTTATGGCTTTGTGCAACCGGTTTTCAAACTAGGATGGTTTCTAGTCAAATATCTGCAAAGATATCGTCCATTTCAAATTGATCTAGAGTTGGTCAAGTTAGTTTTCTTATGGTAGAATATTATAAAGACCTTTCTTTTTATGGTTGTGGTACACAATTTGACAAGTGTAACAATAGAAAAGCAAGCTAATTGTGTGGCCAGGTTTTTGATGGCAGTGATGGAACTTTCTTTGAATAAAATATTCATATGGGGCTTCATATTTAGATTGTGATAATTCCTTATCTATTGACAATATAGATCAGTACATTCACAAATGATTGGTACCAGAAAGCCACAAAAGATCATAGTTTGAATGGAGCATTTTGGGAAATCTTGAAACTAATTTATCTAGTCATTTGCTACATGGTTGAGTTTGATCATAATTACAGTCAGTGCTTATATCAATCCATTGAACTGACAAGAAGGCATTAAAGTGTTGGAATTAAATGATTGATTGAATTATGGAACATTGCTTGGGGATTGAGTTTGATTCCTTTTATATTGGTTTCTATTATTTAGTAATTGTTCAAGAAGCACTAGTAAGGAACGGGTGCCTGAGTTTACGTCATGATGTGTGAATAGCCATTTCCTGTTTTTGGTCAAAATTATCCATCTTTGTCTGAGATTCTAATTTACAATTGTGCTGATGGGGTGAAGGTTCAACGGTGAAGATGGTGGTATGTTAATCCAGCCACGGAGGTTCAATTTCTTGAGCCATGAATAAGCAATTAGATCCAGGTGCGATCCTTGAGTTATTTTGACAGAAGAGTACCCCCTATCACGACGGCTTATCACGACGGCTTAACCAAATGAAAGTTCTTTTGTTCAATGTTTTTCCCCTCAAGGGCCATTTTACCTATGCAAGCGAGTTTCTTGTCATGTCTGACCTCCCGTGGAATTGTAATGTTTCTCTTTGGGCTTATAAGGAAGCAATTTCAAAAGAAAATTTGCAATTAGATTTAGCAAAGTGAGTTGCAGCTATTCTAGAACTTGGAGCCTAGATAGTGAAAATTTCTAAGATGAAAAAGGGTTGAATGGGCAGATGCTGGAAATTCCTGGGTATTATACAAACTTGAAGTGATAGCTCATAAGTTAAAAGTGAAATCTATATTGCATTTTTTTAATTCATTATGTATTTAATTTTTAATTACACATTTTTTGCATTTTATTTAACTTGCAACTATATTCAGATGTCATGTTGTGCCACGGAAGGAGACTTGGCATAAATGGCACTTGCATGTAGTATTAGTTTTGGATGTTCTAGATTGTTGACATTGAAAATAATATTTCTTTGGCTTGGTGTATATTTGGCCATGATAATGTCTATTGATATTTTGTTCTAGTTTCTTTGTGGTTTGTAAGTTCAATGCATTATGTCTTATCTATGATGTTTTTCAAAATGTTCATTAAAATTCTTTCGATTCATTTGTTGAGGATTTGGGAAATTAAAATTCATTACAAGTGCTAACTTTTGGAAAAATGATATTAGCAAAACATTTTTATGAGCAGCTAGAGAGACATGCACTAGGTGCGGTTACAATAGTATTTGGTAGCCAATATAGTAGGTCCCCTTGAAAGTTGCAAGAGTAGGCACCTGGGCACAAGAATCCCAATAGTAGCACATGAATCCAAATGCCAACATACCCCTTAAAATAGCTACAATGTTTTTTGAGATGTTCATTAAAGTTATTTTGACTCATTAGTGAGGATTTGGAAATTAAATTTCAATACAAATCTCATAGCATTGTCGTGGGCAGCTAGAGAGACCTGCATTAGGTACAATTACAATAGTATTTAGTTGTTGGTAGGCACCCATGCAATAGAATCTCAATGGTAGCAACTATGATATTTTTTAAGATGTTCATTAAAATGCTTTTGACTTACTAATAAGGTTTTCAAAAATTAAAATTAATTACAAATCTCATAGCATTGCTTCGATCCACCAGAGAGAACAAGATACATATGATAACCAGCGTGATAAATGGATGAGATAAGATACATTACATCTGGGGTCTCAGATTTTCCTTGAGAGTCAAAAGAGTAGTCTACTAAATATTTAGAGTGGGGATTAGTGAACCACTGCCCAAGGTTCAGTTCCCATGAAGGCTAAAACATTTTATATTAATCTTTTTTTTAATTTCATGAAACCCTTGTCGGAAGTTCGACGAACTTATGTCGATCTTGCAACAAACTTATATCAATCCTTTGATGAACTTTTGTTGATGTTTAGACGAACATTTGCGACGAACTTTTGTCGATCTTTATAAGATTGTTTGTGATGAATGTTTGTCGATATTTAGACGAACATTTGTGACGAACTTTTATTGATATTCAGATGAATGTTTGTGATGAAATTCTTTCTATATTTAGACGAACTTTTGCAATGAAATTTCATCAATCTTTAGGCAAACCTTTGAGACGAACTTTTGTTGATATTTAGACGGATGTTTGCGATGAAATTATGTTGATATTTAGACGAAACCATTGTTCATCGATATCACAACACATGTCTAAGGATGAAAAAGGGTTGAAGCATTTGTTGGAAGCTCAACATTTTTTTGACACAAATTCGTCGATAAATTGTTGGAAAATGGGCCCAATGTATTAGTGCTCTAGATATGAGTTATGCGATGCCCCAAGATTTGATGGAACAGTGCTAGTAGAGGCATTCCTAGTGCAGATGGAGAAGTTCATTCTAGTTGAATAGAGGGTCCATGCCATGGATGTTGTGGTATGGTGGATGCCTGCCCGGTGGTGGGTGACGCATCACACGAATATTTAGAACTTGATGCAGGTGGTTGAGTTGATAAAATTCCAGTTCCAACCCATCTCCGACTTCGAATGGGAAAACCGATACAATGGAACTGAAGATCCCCAAGAACACATTTATTTTTGTGAACAATGATGGACTTCCAAGAAAATCCCTCAAACCAAATGGGTCCATTGGTTCATTCATACTATATGGATATGGTTCCTAAGAGCTGGTATATTTAGGAGGAGCTCAGGAGGCAAATGGTAGATTGGACCCATGTGCGTTCACATTTTTGCTTAACATTCTGCTTCACAGTAGATGATCCATCTCAAAGAGAGGCCCTCCTCTGGATTAATAACTTTATATTTCATCGACAACCAAGGGAATCTGCCCTAACGACAGTATGCTCATATCATCAGTCAATGGAAAAAATGAAAGAGGTTGTCCATTGTTGGAAGATCAATGTGGATAATGTTGACGATGATGACCCACGAGGAATACATATAAAAGTATATGAGGGTTAACGTGTGCTAAAGGGAAAGGTGAAAAAAATGGTTATGTTAGAGTATGGTCATCTAATTAATACAAAGAAACACAATATTGGCACTAAGGAAGCACCCAAAATGGCCATCATTGGGGATTATTGGGATAAGGAGAATATCACTCAAGGTGTTGACCTACTCAAGTAATATGAGGACTTGTTTCCCTACAAATTCTCATAGATGCAGGGAATTGCATGATCATTGGGGGCTATGAAAATTTAGCTTAATTCAAATGCTAAATTGATCAAGTGAAGGCCTTATTGATTAAATCCCAAATATAAGTAAAAGATGTGCAAAGAGTTGGATCAGATGATGGATGTTGGAATCATTGTTCCTATGGAGGAGTCAGATTAGATAAGTCCTATGGTTGTGCAACCTAAGAAAACTGGTGATATTCTAATTTGTGTGGATCTGAGAAGTCTCAATGTCACATGTGTGCATGACCCTTTCCCTACCCCTTTCACTAATGAAGTGTTGGAGAATGTTGGAGGATGGGAAGCTTAATCATTTACAAACAACTTTTTAGGGTATCATTAGGTTAGAATTGTGGAAGAATATAAGGCCAAAACCACCTTTGCGACAAAGTGGGGTTCTTTTGCTTATACAATGATGCCTTTTGTATTAAAGAATGCCCCCATAATTTTTTTTCAAGATTGTGGTCACAACCTCCAAGGATTTTATCTACAAGTTTCTTGAAGTTTATTTGGATGATTAGACAGTATTCAATTTGCGAAAAGAGCACATGTAAGCCATTTGATTTATGTTGGATCAATGCCGCCAACTCTAGATCTCACTAAATTTGAAGAAACACATCTTTTGTACACCTTTTGGCACACTATTGGGGCACGTATTTTGCAAGGATGGATTGTTGGTCAATCAAGCTAATATCATCGCCATATTGGATATGGTGGCCCCCACTTTAGTTCATGAGTTGTGAAAAACCTTAGGTCATACAAGATATTACCAGTGGTTCATTTAGGGTCATGTAAATATTGCAACCCCTTTGGAGAAGTTACTGCACAAGGATACCAAGTACATCTAGACACAAGAATGTCAAGAAGCCTCAGATACTCTAAAAGAGAAACTAGTCACTGCATCGATCCTGGTTTTTCCTGACTGGTCTAAGCTCTTTCATGTTCAGGTAGACGCCTCGTCCATTACGCTAGGAGCAGTTCTTGCACAGTCGAGCGAAGTTAATATTGACCATCCAGTATATTTTTCTAGTTTCATTTGTCTGATGCAAAGAAGAATTATATCACAACGGAGCGCCGAGTCCTCGCCATGGTATATGCCTTGCATAAGTTTCACCATTACTTGTTGGGGTCCTCATTCAAATTATTCATTGACCACTCCACACTCAAGTACTTGGTCAACAAGCCAGTGTTAGGAGGAATAATATATCATTGGTTGTTACTCTTTCAAGAGTTTGAGTTTGAGTTTGTTTTCAATATGAGAAAATAAAATTTTGCTCCAGATCATCTATCATGAATTGAGTTTGGCAAACATAGTCAGAGTCTCAATGATGAAAAAATCTTTCGCACTACGGTAGTTCTTGATCAATTAGCTGAAATCACATAATTCCTCACATCATGTCATGCCCGAATAGGATATAATTCAACCCAACATCGTCCACTGGTAACTCGTAGTGCAGATTATCAGTTGATTTCCAACCAACTGTACAAACTAGGAGAAGATGGTATTTTTTGCAGGTGTGCCATGGAACATGAGTGGGACCCCATTTTGTATGAAGCACATGAAGGTATTGTAGGGGGTCATAATGCAGGCAAGGAAACCATGCATAAATTTCTGTGTGTCGGGATTTGGTGGCCCTCACTCTTCGTAGATGCCAAGGACTATTGTAAACACTATGATGTACGCCAACATATTGGAAAGTCGTGTTGAAGAGATGAGCTCCCTTTGTTTCCAGTGAATACCTTAAAACCCTTTGAAAAGTGGGAAATTGATTTTGTGGGCCCAATCTCTCCCCGCATGCACTGAACATGTGCACACTATATTACTACTTCCACAAAATATCTAACGGGATGGGTTGAAGCCATGCCAGTTAAAGATTGTACAACAGAAACAATGACACAATTTATTTTTGAGAATGTTATTACTAGATTCAATTGTACAAAGATGATAATGAGCGACTAGGGCTCGCATTTTCTAAAAACAAAACATTCAACAACTCACTCATGAGTTCATGATCCACCACCAAAAGAGAACTCCTTATCATCCTCGAGCTAATGGTACGGTTGAATATTTCAATAAAATTTTAGAACATGCTTTAACATAAGTTTGTAATGTGCATCTTGACGATTATGATCAGTGCATCCCTGCAGTATTATGGGCATATCGAACAACTTTTAAGAGGCTGAAAAAGCGCACACCATTCAGATTGGTCTACGGTAAAGAAGCGGTCATGACGGTATAATTTTTCGTCCCCAGCCTCTAGGTTTCTCTAGCGACTCAAATGACAAACGAATAGTCTCTTCGAAAATGGTTAAATGAACTTAGATCTATAAGAATACTTTATGATGGTGAGAATCAACTAGGTGGTCAAAAATCAAATACAGAAGGCATGGCATGATCGCAACATCCACTAGAAAATACTCCATCCTGGATCTTTAGTCTTGTTATATGATAGTAAATATTTACATCACCCTGGAAAGCTACTTATGCAATGGTTGGGTCATTTTAGCGTGGTCTACATCAACAAAGATGGTGCCACCAATATATCTACATTACAGGGAAATTCACTCAAAGGACCTATTAATGGCAGTCAGTTGAAGGTGTATTATGGCCCGTAGGGGTCATCTGTCACTCAACTCCCTTTCTCATCCCTAAAGTTTGGTAGAGCAGGGTTAGCGTAGGATGTACAATATGTAGAAGAGTACATATTTGGAATAATTTTCCTTTTTGAAAGTGCAACATACACTCCATTAACACAAGTGGATTAGATGGATTGAAAATTTTGCAAATTCCCAAGATTTCCGATACATGTCGAAGTTATGGCCTATGTCAAAAGTACTGGCTATGGAAGGGGATTCACACAAGACTGAGTTGAGATTTCTGTCACTAAATTACACTGAAGAGTCAAGCAATTTGATTCAAACATATCACCCATAGCCTTGGCATGCAAGAAGATATGATTCCACATTCCAAAATGCACATCAGTAGTACGTTAGATCTGAACTGTTATATTTTCATATATGGGTTTTCGCTAGGACTCTATTATATCTTCATATATGGGTTTTCGCTAGGACTCTATACTTATTCTATGACCAATCTCATTGGATGGTTCTTTGTCTCATTCTGGTTGACCCATTTGACCATTTTTCCACTCTATATATATCCAATTATGCCCATGCAGTCATTGAAGAAATTATCCATGTCCCATTTTATCTCTCCCTGACTCATCGCCCCCATCCTTGACTTCTCCCCACCCACTGTTATCTTTCCACTTTCCACTGGTATTAAAATCCCTCGATTCATGAACCCTATCATGTCCAAGCTTCATAGACATTCTGAGATGTGTGATATCATGTCTTCACTTGCTTACAGTTGGCTCCTTTATAGAAATTTGTTGTGGTTGAGGTGGCATAATTGGTCTAACTATTTCTTGATTTTTGGGTTCAATAATTTCTATTAATGCCTTTTTCAACCATTCCTCAATGCAATCTCTCAAAGGTGCCACAGTGATTTTATGTTTGGTTTTAATCTCAAATAACTATATTTCGAATTCCCGCAGGTCTAGTTCTGATTGATGCAATGTGTCATCCACCTCATCTTTTCTATTGATATACCAGACTATCCATCTTTCAACTTCATCCTAGAAAAATTCTATGGTTTCGGTAAATTCATTAGCCCAAGAAAATTTTAATGCTTTAAGTTGTCCCATTAAAGATGCTTTGGTTAAGATCATGGTATCCATCAATAAATCAGGACCATCTAATTCCTTAGTAAGACCCACAAGATTAAGAAATAAGTCACTCTTTTTATTCCTAGTGTGGTCACCAAAATGTTGATCTAAAACACTATCTTACGGTCTTAAGGTCAACCTCACAAGGATATGAATCTCCCTGCATTTTTAGAGAGGTTGTACTCCTCTTGTTCTTATGATTCCAAGAAAATAAAATGAAACAAAACAAAATTTGAGAAGGAGCAGACTTAATATTTGCATTCACATTCAAGGAAAACAACACCTGAGATTTGGGACCATGTGTTTTAAAAGAAACTCATATATACAATATCTACAATGTGAATAGATAATATGCATACAAAATATAAAGGATTGATATATCCATCACATCATTCATCAAAACATTTAACAATACCACAAATAGAGAGAACAAGAAATTGACTGCGAATAAAAGAGAGCTTTAAATTATATTTCAATAAAGCACCAAAAATATTATGATAGATAAAACATTTGGTAACTCTACTCTTCAGTTTTCTTTTGTCCATTATCCACTACAATCATTTATCACCTTGTGTTTGTCTACTCGGTTTTCTATGGGATTTAGGCAGATTCTTGGTTGCCCTTCTCTTATCTTCTAGGTCTTTTCATTTTATGGTCCGCGAGAGCCAATCCCAGTCCTCTTTGAAGGGAAAACACAGATACTTTCTTTAAAGACATTTACTTTGTATTTAAAGGCTCATTATTATTTTTGAGACTCCGAGAGAGCTACTTGGGATATTACATTATTGTATTCTCAAAGACTTTGATAAAAAAAAAATGATCACCTAAATTTCCTGCTCTTGGAATAAAAACAAGAAAAAAATTTGTCAGACAAAAGAAATTTTGGTAGATCATCAGTTTATTGTGCATCCCTTAGTCTCATCTTCATCACGCATTTTCAGATTCAAAATAAGAGTTTGTATACTCAATATATCCACGATTTCGTCCAATCACCCAAGGAGCACTTTTTCCATCTGCAACATAGTTAATTTTTTATTGGAATTAAGATTTTCTTGGAACCATGCCCATTTTCTTGGAATCTCGATTAGATTCTTGGAACCACATTTAGTCTCATATTATTTGCGAGATTACTCACCCCATTTCCTTTAGTCGTATTTCTTGTTTTGATGTGGACCTCCTCACCCTTTCTCCATACATCTCTAGGTCCACAGGTCCACAGTCTCACGTTCTACATAATGACACTCTCACTTTCATGACCCGCATAATGGCCTTGTACCATACTTAACCAGTTTTCCTTCTTTCCACTCTACTCCCTCTTCCCACAATCCTCTATACTTAACCATTTCCATACTTAATCCATTTCTATACTTAGCCTATTTTCATTTTCCATTTCCACTTAGTTATTTTCATAATTCATTTCCACATTCATTTTCACACCTCATTTCCATTTTCCATTTACCACTTTCCATTTCCATTTCTATTTTCCATTTACTATTTACCATTTTACTTTTCCCATTTCCTATTTACATTTTCCATTTTCTATATTTTCATAATTTCTACATTCATTTCCATAATTCATTTCCATTTTCCCATAATTCATTTCCTTTTTCTAGTTCATTCTCCTAATTCATTTACATTTCTTTTTTCTAGTTCATTCTCCTAAATCATTTACATTTCCTTTTTTCTATTTTTTCATTATTTATTTCCGAGATTTCATATTTCATTTCCATTTCCTTATTTTCACTTACCATATTTCATGTAATTTCATTATATACTTCCCCAACACTTACCATGTTTTACTCTTCCAACATTTAGCAAAATTCAAGCAATGTCGATGCCAAACTACATACCATACCTCAAGTCTTTCTTGGGTCTCCAGATATGCAAGTCCGCATTCACTTTCCACTTTTCACTTCTTTTCATACTTAGCCATATTTCTCATTTTGGAGGGGACTTCCTTACTCCCCCACTTTTCCTTGTTGGTAGGTCCTCACCTCCACATTGACTAATATATTTTAGCCTCATAATCCTAAAGTTATATCGTCTAAGTATTTTCTAGTTTAAATATTTTTAGAAATTAGTTTATTCTAGTTTGCTAGAATAAGGAAACCTAGCTTCTATGTAAAGGACCCCTGTCATACTCATGTGATTATGTGATTTGTTGTTCTCCTAGAATTTAGTTGAGAGTTGAGCTATATAAACAAGTTCTTTCTTCAAGTGAGGCTAAGTAGGTTATGAGTCCTCACTTCTGCTTGTAATTACATTTTCCTTATTAATAAAATGACGTGTCTAAGGACACTTTGTCAACATGATATCAGAGCCATGGTGAAGTTCGTGGAAGAGGTTGTGGTCAAGGAAGAGGTCGTAGCAATTTTAATCAACATAATTTTCAAAGTAATCTTCCCAATAATAATGCACAATCAGGAAGAGGTAATAATTTCAGTCAAGTGAGATGTAAGAGATGTTGAAGGATGGGTCATTATGCATCAAATTTCCTAACAAGCAATGATCAATTGCCAAAGTTTAAGCAGACATCAAATTCAAATTCTCAACCATCAGCTCAATATCTAAAGGATCAAAATTACAAGGATGATCAGTATGAATATTTTTTTACAACAGTTCATCAAGTAGATTATGTAGCATCAGTTATTTCCCAAAATCTTCTAAGGGATTCATTTGAAAATGATTGGATATTGGACACAGGAGATACTCAACATATGACTTATCACAGAGAGTATTTTTGGAATTATTAATATGTTCAGCTAAATCCCATCTATTTGGTTGATGATACAACTCATATACCTCAAGGAAAAGGTTCAATGAAAGTCTTTCTCCCTGGAATTGGTGAAAAATCGATTTCAAATGTTTGGTATGTACCAACTTTTAAGAAAACTTTGTTATCCTTAGTCACAATCTGACAAGATGGACATCAAATCATCATGCAAGATGGTTTGGTCAATATTAACTCAGAGAAGGACAAATTGAAAACAATAATGACATGATATGAAGATGGGAAATTACTGCGAATGAAGGGAAAATTTATCCCGAGAAAGCATGATTTTGCAGCAACAGTGAATTCCGAAATGTCTTCATTTAGATTATGGAATTTTTGATTTGGACACTTAAACTTTGATAGTCTCTTGAAACGTAAGTCCCAAGATTTTGTAATGTCCCCATTTTGGGACATTATAACATTACAACATTTCAGAGTGTTATGCCTACCCGAGTAGCCAGATAGGGGTGACAGAGAGTTCAGGAGATACTGAGGGGTTTATTTGGGCCCAACTTGCATTGTTCATCATCTGGATCCATTCCACACAGCTTGGATTTGGTTTCGTTGCATTCCGACGATTTCCGTAATTTTGAGTTATTATGGGTCATATCTTAATTAAATTCACTAAGAAGGTCATAATGGGCATATTACTCGGAGAAACCTCTTAGTGTGATAGCTCATCGGAATCGGGAAGAAGAGAACTGCAGGATAAGATGGTGAGAAGTGACTTTCAGTGGCTGGAGAAGCCATAATGATGGATAAATCACTTTTTAGAGGTAAAATGGTTAATTAATTAATTAATTAAGTGATTTAATCATGGAATAATAAAATAAAGTAAAAGTCACTTGGAGGGAAGAAGTCAACAGTGTATTAGGGTTTCAACAGTGATTTAGGGTTTTGGAAGTCAACAGTGAATTAGGGTTTCAGGAGGGATTTAGGGTTTTGGAAAGCTATAAAGGAAGGGTTAGCGACCTAATTCATCATTATGCAGATTATGACTTGTCATTGAGGAGAAGAGACGCATCTCAGGAGAGATAATTCAATGGGTTCCAGGAGGAAGACACTAGTGGTTGATTTTGGTGTTGAGAGACACACCCTAGTCACCGGGAAGATCATTCAGGTCTTCCATCATTCTTCAACAACAATTACACAGTGTTCAATAGCAAGGGCGCATTCATCCAGAGTGAGGGCACAACTTCTAAGAGGGTTTTTAGTTGAATTATCCCATCCAGGGAGAATTCTGAGATTTCCCTCTGACCCATTTGAGAGGAGGGCAAGGCACATCTTTTTCCTAGTTCCTCATCAGATTTCGACGGAGGAATCAACTGGGAAGCATTTTCCAGACTTGGACGTGCGACACTTTTGGCGGGCACATTTGGGGTTCCAGAGCGAGCATCAGACTAGATCCAGGGAAACCCTTCCGACCCATTTCCTAGTAGACCAAGGTGGTCATTTTGAGACATATCTCATCCGATTCTGATGGTGGAATCGCTAGGACGCATTTTTCCAGAAGAAGAGGGGCGCATTCCCCCAGGGGTATCCATATGGGGTCCATATTCATCAGCAGAGGGGTCCAACAGATACCAGTACTGAGGACTAGTTCAAGGCGCATCATTGGGGACAATTTCCAGGCCATTCCGAGAAGTATACCTCCCAGGGTGAACTTTCCAGACTTCTAGCAGTTACCATCAGAGCTGCCATAGTCCCAACATATCCATTGATTCCGCAGTGCTCCCATATTCCAGGTATTATCTTTTAGTTTCTTATTTATATTCCGGATAAGATCCTTTGTCTGTTGATCTAGTCGAGTATTGTCAGTTTATTTAGCCGCATTCGGCCATTTTGTAATCCACGGAGATATCATAATACAAACTTTGCAGTCCTTTGTCACATTTATTATTTGTATGATCATTTATATGTTGTAAACCATTGATCCTACACACACATTAGCAACATTTCCTAGACTATCCAAGTCAGTGACATTACAATGGTATCAGAGCTGGTTTTCCTGCCAGCCTAAGGGGAAAATCAGATAAGGATGTAGATACATCATTACCAATGAGTGGATTAACAAGAGCACAAATGGAGCCTACGCCCATTAGATGCAGGGAGTGTTGCTACAGTTGCAAAGTTCCTTGGAAGCCAAATCACCGATGTAGGGGTAAAGGGAAGGTGCACTATGACAATGAGGATGAAGAGATGCATGTGAATGCAACCATGGATGCCTATTTAGAGCAGTCTGATAAGGGTAGTGAGTCTTGCGCATCTGAGGGACAGTTGGAGGGACATGATGATATCGCATATCCTTCATCTTCCCCATCGGGTAATGTTGAGGATTCAACACTTCAGCATAGTGGTTACACTTGTGAGGATTCATATGTGTTGGCACTTAAACATGATGAGCTTAGGAGGTTGGATGACCTACCGGTGGGTGTAGACATGGCTTCCAGGAAGTCATGTATGGAGAATCATGAGCTTCCTATGATGAGTGAACCACATTTTTCATCTTCTCAGACACCTATGATAGCTACGACACATGAGGATATCAGTGGCATTCCTGATATGGTAGAGGAGCCTTGTGTGGGATTATACACAAGGAACATATGGATCTGTAGACCCAGGAGGAGAGGTCTAGCTTGGAGATAGTTGACCTTACACATACCTATCAGTATGAGGAGAGTGAATCACCACTCTTGGAGATTCCATTGATGGACCAGGTTGTGGAGAGCGACAACTTGTTGGGACACTCACTCCCAGGATCGATCTACAGTGATGAGGATGCAGTCCTTATTGGTCGGAATGACCATAGCATGTGTCTAGTGTAATAGATAACCAGGTATGCAATTGTATAATAATGTATAAAATATAAATAATTGATGTAATAGATAACTAGGTATGCAATTGTATAATAATGTATAAAATATAAATAATTGATAAAAGATAGGATGATTACAATTGAGAATGAGGGCTTGTTTATATACCCACACAGGGGTGCCCTTTCACCACTAGACATGTCTTTTTGAGAACATGTCTTTTCATTATTAATAATTACTATTTACTAACTAACTATTTACTAATTAATTATTATGTTATGAACATCTTATTTATATATATTATGTTCAGAACATCTGGACACATCTGTATGGGATCCAGGTGCAGATGATATTAGTAGGGTGAGTGCACAGGAGGATACAGCTTCCCATATAGGATATGGTGTGATTCAGATAGGGGCCGCAGTTGGTGATGGCGTGCAGTGGCATGCAAGAGGACTCAGTAGCACAGGGGACAATGGGCAATTCAGTGCCTTATATTTTGAGGAGTGTGTTGTTGGGGATTCCATTGTTAACACTAACAGTGAGAAGCATGTGGTAGCACCTCAGCAGGATTGTGACCAGGAGACATGACACTTGGCAGGATAGTTGAGAGTCAGTGAGGGCATGATCATGGAAGCCACTAGATGCATTGATGATACACATGCATTGATGGCAGGTTATTGTTGGAGGGCCTCGATGGCACAAGATAGTTTAGATGGGGGACTTGTCATTGATGACTTCCATACACTCAGGGAGAGAGTGATTGTGATGAGGGTCGACTACCAGCAGTTGTTGATGGATAGGGATTACCTATTGGAGGTTGGCGAGATGTATCACAGGGCATTGAGGGAGNAGGCACACAGACAACCCTTCAATAATCAAATTCCAGATTAGAGGAGCTCCTTGAGGAAATTAGACAGAGATCCACTACATCTATTTCAGTAGAGAGTTAGATATATCCCTCAGCCACATTGCGAGAGGATGTTGGTGGTTTAGCAGTAGAGAACCATTTGAGGGAGGAGCATGAAGAGTACCCAGTATCACTGATGAGTATGGAGAGATATGATCCAGAGATACATGAGGATGTCCATAGGTCATAGGGACCACCCTTCACGAGGGATGTTGAGACAGTTGATCACACATGTACACATGGGGATTCCAGAGCTGGGGGCAGTTATGAGGAAAATTCCATTTGTGTTCCAGGATTGGTTGACCTTCATGTAGAGGATGACCCCGTAGTACAGCCAGGATCCAAGATGTTGCAGGTGTATACAGGAGATCACATGAGTATGCAGGGGCACACAGTGATGAGTGGTAGTTCACAGAGACATACAAAGTTGTACAATGGGATTCAGGGGGAAGCACCGGATTGCAAGGAGGAGATGTACTTACTAGAGCATGGAGATTCCTATCCCTTACAACAGTATATATATCTGGTAGATCACCTTCACCGTAGCAGTAGTTGAGTGAGTGATGATGGATGGAGAATTATTAACCCGCATTTTGTAGAGGTACCTACCATTGTTCTTGATTGTTAGTGTTCAGTGATGAGTACAGGCGATTATTTACCATGGGTGTCTATGGACAAGATTTTGGTTAAGTCCTTTGGATTGACCAAAGCATATGATACTTTCCAGTCCTACAGTTGGTTGTAGATATTTATGTTAGCCTTTCCCGATACTTTCATCATTGACAACAACATAAGGGGAGCTAGACAGTGGCAGGGGACATAGAGAGTTGGTAGGCCGAGACCACTTGACATGAGTGTCTTGATTGCATTCATCAGGATAGGGGTGGATCATCAGGGGAAGACAATTGAGTCCATGGGCGTGATGGGGAGTATCCTAGGCCATGGGACAGAGGATATCTCAAAGGTTGCTACATATTCAGACTCTCATTGGGATGAGGGTGGAGTTCTTTCGACAGTTACTAGTATTTCACACCAACAGTTAGTGGGGATTGGAAGCGATGAACTTCCAAATTTGACATGGGATTCGAGAGTCTATTTGATAAATAGTTTGTTTCATCTTATGAGGATCTAGGAGTGGAGGGTCCCGTATGGATACTTTGAGCAAATAGTCATGATTAGAGTAGAGAAGCATCGACATGATGGTCCTTGTCAGAGACTAGCATGGGACCCTGGGATTATAGGACCAGACATTTCATTGACTGATGGAGAAGAGTGGACGTTTGCAGGGGGGAGTCACTTTGATTTTTCATTGAGTTTCAATATTGGGGAGAGCACGTGACTAACTGGTGATTTGTTGAGGTCTTGTAGTACCTCACTATGGCAGCAACATGTTCAGTCGATGGGGGTCATGTTGAGTTTGGTATGGTTTGGTAGGATAGACCCATTTCGGGTTGAGGCCATGTGTTATTTGTAGGAGACTCATGGTGTTGATACATTATAGAACTATACTCAACATGGCATTTTAGTTGACATTCTGATATGGGATCCATGGATTGGAGTGCTTGGTAGTTCAATGTTTGATGGAGTTGAGTTTCGAGTAGAGTGGTTACTCAGGGAGTT
>SNQJ01S0004444.1:292011-311972 GCA_010110895.2 Picea sitchensis | reverse complement strand
ACTTTCAGTGGTTGGAGAAGCCATAAGGATGGATAAATCACTTTTTAGAGGTAAAATGGTTAATTAATTAATTAATTAAGTGATTTAATCATGGAATAATAAAATAAAGTAAAATTCACTTGGAGGGAAGAAGTCAACAGTGATTTAGGGTTTTGGAAGTCAACAATGAATTAGGGTTTCAGCAGGGAGTTAGGGTTTTGAAAAGCTATAAAGGAAGGGTCAACGACCTAATTCATCATTATGCAGATTATGACTTGTCATTGAGGAGAAGAGGCGCATCTCAGGAGAGATAGTTCAGTGGATTCTAGGAGGAAGACACCAGTGGTTGATTTCGGTGTTGAGAGACACACCCTAGTCAGTGGGAAGATCATTCAGGTCTTCCATCATTCTTCAACAACAATTACACAATGTTCAACAGCAAGGGCACATTCATCCAGAGTGAGGGCGCAACTTCTAAGAGGGTTTTTAGTCGACTTATCCCATCCAGGGAGAATTCCGAGATTTCCCTCCGACCCATCTGAGAGGAGGGCAAGGCACATCTTTTGCCTGGTTCCTCATCAAATTTCGACAGAGGAATCAACTGGGACGCATTTTCCAGAATTGGACGTGCGACACTTTTGGCAGGCACATTTGGGGTTCCAGAGCGAGCATCAGACCATATTTAGGGAAACCCTTCTGACCCATTTCCTAGTAGACCAAGGTGGTCGTTTTGAGACATATCTCATCTGATTCCGACGGTGGAATCACTAGGATGCATTTTTTCAGAAGAAGAGGGGCGCATTCCCCCAGGGGTATCCATCTGGGGTCTAGATTCATCAACAGAGGGGTCCGAAAGATACCAGTACTGAGGACTATTTTAGAGCTCATCATTGGGGACAGTTTCCAGGCCATTCCAAGAAGTATATCTCCCGGGGTGAACTTTCCAGACTTCCAGCAGTTACCGTCAGAGTTGCCATAGTCCTAATGCATCCATTGATTCTGCAGTGCTCCCATATTCCGGGTATTATCTTTTAGTTTCTTATTTGTATTCCGTCTAAGATCCTTTGTCTGTTGATCTAGTCAAGTATTGTCAGTTTATTCAGCCACATTCGACCATTTTGTAATCCACAGAGATATCATAATACAAACTTTGCAGTCCTTTGTCGCATTTATTATTTGTATGATCATTTATATGTTGTAAACCATTGATCCTACACACACATTAGCAACATTTCCTAGACTAGCCAAGTCAGGAACATTACAGATTTGGTAAAGGGTTTTCCAACTTTCAAGAGAGAAAATTCTAAGTGTGAAGCTTGTATTTTTGGCAAGCAAAAGCAACAATATTTTCCAACCAACTCATGGAAAGTAACAAAGTATTTGCAGTAGATTCACAGTGATATATGTGGTCCAATGTAATCTTCTTTCGATGGATGCATCGATACTTTATATTGTTCATTAATTACTACACTAGAATGACATGGGTGTAATTTTTAAAGGCAAAGTCTGAAGCTTTTGAAAAGTTTACAAATTTTCAATACATGGTTGAAAATGCAACTAAAGAAAAGGTTGTAACTTTGAGAACAGATAATGAAGGAGAATTCACTTCAACTGAATTCAATGATAATTTTCAAGACAATAGAATTAAGAGGCAACTAAAAAGTTCCTATACTCCACAGCGGAATGTTGTTACTGAAAGAATGAACATAACACTCATGGGCATGGCAAGATCTATGTTGCAATTCAAAGGATTGAGCACAAAATATTGGGATGAAGGAATCCATATTGTAGCTTATCTTAGAAATCGATCACCTACATCAACACTAGATGGAAAGACTCCTTATGAAGCTTGGTACATTTTTAAACCCAAGGTAAATCATCTTAGGGTTTTTGGCTCAACATGTTATGCTTTAGTCCCTAAGGAAAAAAGAACTAAATTATAAAACCGAAGTATGAAGTGTATCTTCATTGGATACTCTGATGAAAAGAAAGGGTATAAGTTTCTTTCAGATGGAAAATTCATTGTTAGTAGAGACATAAATTTTGATGAAACTGAAAGTAAAATTTATGATGAGATTAATCAACTCCTTAGTTGTTTAGAGAAGAAAAACACTAAGGTTAAAAGTAAATTGAACAACTCAAGTCAAACATTTTGGTTTGAAAAAGACTTTGTTTCTTCAAAAGACATTTCTTCATCAAAAAGTTCTTCTGTTTCTTCAGATAAAGAAACTACAAAGGACTCTTCCAATACTGAAACTTCAAAAGAATCTTCTCTAACCTCGGATACTTCAGATAAAAGGAGAGTCTCAGTTTTTGAAAATCCTCTTTTTAATAATAATAATGGTGATTCAGATCCACAATCTCCTCAACATAAGAGGCCAAAGTGGGCCGAACAACTTCTCAAAGATGTTCATTAAGATGAAATGAACAAAATAGGAACTAGGGGATCTTCAAGATCATAAGATAATTTTTCTCATGCTTCCACTGAACCTGCTACTTGTGTTGAAGCAGTTAGACATAAAGAATGGTAGGAAATAATGGTTAATGAATATGATTCAACACTTGCAAATGGGACTTGGAACTTTGTTGATTTTCTACCTGATGTTAAACCCATCGGTTGTAAATGGGTTTATCAAATAAAGTACAAGCCCAATGGTAAATTTGGAAAGTACAAAGAAAGACTTGTTGCTAAAGGTTTTGCTCAACAGGAAGGAATTGATTATGAAAAAAAATTGGCACCCATAACTAAATGGTATACTATCAAAATGGTTATCAATTTGGCTGCACAAAATGGTTAGAAATTACATCAAATGGATGTCAAAAATGCCTTCCTGAATGGTGATCTGAAGGAATATATTTTCATGACTCAACCGCAAGGGTTTGAAGTTGAAGGAAAAGAACATAAAGTTTGCAAACTTGTGAAAGATTTATATGGCTTGAAACAAGCTCCTCGAGCTTGGTATGCAAAAATGGATGATTACCTACGAAAGGTGGGTTTTTAGCGAAGTGAATAAGATGATACATTGTATTTTCGAATGCAGGATAAGCACTTGGTGATACTTGTACTCTATGTTGATGGCTTAATTATAACATGAAATAATGAAGCTCACATCAAACAGGTTAAGGAAGAACTTGAAGTAGGGCTCAAAATGACTGATTTAGGGACACTTCATTATTATCTTGGAGTTGAAGCATCTCAACATCCTAATCAAATCTTCCTTATTCAAACTAAGTATGCCACTGAACTGTTAAAGAAATTTGGCATGGAATTTTGTAAACCTTCTCTTACCCCCATGGAGCAGAAATTGAAACTTTCAAAATTTGAAGGGGGGGAATTGGTAAACAGTACAAGGTACAGGAAATTGATTGGAAGTCTCATTTATTTCACAAATACTCAACCAAATTTGTCATATTCAGTTAGTATACTTTCAAGGTTTATGTAGGAACCAAGGGAAAGTCACTATAATTCAACAAAAAGGGAGAGAGATCTGATGACCCATGATGTCTCGTAGACCATGGTGAAATACTTAGATACTTAGAAAAATTTCTAAGTATAGGTGAAAAATGAGTGCAACGTAATGCGCAGGTGCATTCTGCAGGTCCCAGAGGTATGAAAAGATATGCCTCAGACTCACAAAGGAAGGATTGAAAAGAATCTAAGTATAAGTGCAAAATGAGTACGACATAACTTGAGGGTGTAATTTGGAGGCCACATAAGTTTAAAATGAAGAAGATGTATGCATTAGACCCACAGAGAACCCATCAAGATAAATCGATGGTTGAGATCAATCTAAGATCTAATCAAATGATGGTTGTAAGCCAAAGAACCGATGGTCCCAATATCTTAAAGAGAAGAGATCGATGGCTGAGGTTAATCAAATATCTTATCTGACGGTGGTTGTGAGAATAAGGTCAAGCTATATGAAAACATAATCAATGGTCAAGATAAATATGAGGTCTAGATTGGATGGTTGTCGTGCGTCAATGATGTGTTACACATTGAGGTGGACAGTAAGCATATGGATGATCGTGATCTAATTCGAAGAAAGCTAGACTCACAGTCAATATTAAATATGAAGGAATGTTCATACGGTCACTAAGCGTCAAAGCTATGTTGCATATGCTAATGGATATTCCTTCGTTTCCTTTGTCATCGATAACTTTCTGCTCAAGACTATGAATTGAGTGAGAAAATAATAGTTGAAAAGTTGGTTCGGAGAAAAATAACTTGGAATTATTAGAATTTGGAGAATTATGTTATAATTCTTCATGATTTGAGTAGAAAAAGGACCAATAGAATTAACTGACAATTTCTATGATATACATAATTATAACAAAAATGGGTGCTTGCACATTGTGCAGAATTAGAGGTATAATCAGATAAATTCAATCCTAGGATTGGATATCAAAGTAATGGAAGCATGATAGAGGTTGCAGAAGTTCGCTGAGACAATACAGAGCTACAGGGAAAGTAATGAAAAGAGGATAAATAACTCAAGAATAATGGAATAAAAAAACTATTAGTCAACTGCTACAGAATCTGAATGAATTGCAGGCACAAAAATAAAAAGAATCCTCACATAGGACATGTAGCCAGTGGATGAAGGATGTCATTAATGGCATAGAAAGGAAAAGTAAGATTCCATATCGTTAAAGTAGATATGTGTAGATAGTTGCAAGCTTGATGTGAAAGAGAACATGGATCTTAGGAGGTGATGTGGGAATAATATCTATGTGCCAAGCACATGAGTGTCTGGGAATAATTTTCTAGCTATGACTTAACTACTTTATCTAAAATTAATCAGAGCTAGAAATCCACTTCTGATAGCAGAGTTCACAGTGGAAGTAGGATACAATGCAAAGAATTTAGGGATAGAATAAGGAACGTTCTTTCAATTAAAAAGTGCCACTAAATGAAAATAGACTTCCACTGGGAATGGTCTTGAGTGGGAAAAATGTGGCTTCACAGGGAATTGTTAAATGAAGTGAGGAGAACTATTTCCCAAAATTGGGAAATCCAATGGAAAACTAGAAGTAAAGTAGGGATGTGGAATGATTATGGTTATGTTGTTTCAAGGATGTGTGGTAGTAGAGTGATGGAGTGTTGTGAGCTACCTCATTCTGAGGTGTCAGAATACTTCATAAAGGTAAATTTTGGATATGTTTGCCTAAGAGAGGTTGTTTCCAACAAAACAAATTGGTTGGATTATAGAATGGCCAAGTGGAACTTGCATGGAAAGCATTTAGAGCAGGAGAAAATAATGTATATGATAAGAATGAGAGCATACAAGGCAGTAAGGACTTGAAGAAATTCAAGGACAACCAACTACATCATAAATAAATAAATAAGTGAATTGAAACATAAATGCACTAGAGTGCATGATGCATACAATGATGTTAGAATGCATATGAATTAGTAGGCATGTTGACATCAAATTCTTGGAGTCTATGGGTGTGCATTTGTGCATATGTACATGCTTGGATATGCATATTGCATGCTTGTGGAATTAGAATAGTCTGTTGTTATATACATGCAATAATGATGTCATGTCAATTAAGTATGACTAATGATGGATTATGTATTGAGAAAAAATGATATAGCATGGTTAAATATGGGGATGTTGTTGTTTCTTATGACTTCAGTCTTCCATCTATGTGAAGACCCATGAGGGTGGTACGAATGGTGATCAAAAGGATGGAGGAGGAAGTCTGTGAGATTTTACAAATACTAGTTGATCAAGTAGCATCAAGTAGGTTGATAACAGCCATGCATGTATGCATTTGGTTTCTTCTAATGTTGAAAGGAATTGAGGTAAGAATTCCCTCAGTTAATTTTCAAGATTTAAATTGTTATGTAATCGCCAAAGGCCTATAGTATATAAATGTTGTTGATACTAGAATGCATTTAGATAAAATTTGGTTGCATATTGTGTTAAAATTGGTTATGGGATCATAACTGGGTCAAATCAGGAGACATACTCTTGCTATATCAATGAATAATCATAGAGTTAGCCATGTGTGAGACCATGATATGGTTGGATATGGAAGGGCTATAGCATTATGTGAGTGCTCAATGGTTTCCCCTATATAGATGATGTTTGGACTTCCACCTCTTTTTCGACACTAAAAAGCACTTAGGAAGTATGTTCCTAGTGTTGTGTATGGGTTGAAGAGGAAGGTATCCAAATAGTTGGACAAGTAATTGGGAAGAGTTTGGATGATATGTTGAGTAATTGGCCAGACCTTCCAACTCATCATGGTGGAATGCATGATGTAGACTTGCGATATTATGTAGTCAATGCAGGGATGCATTGTGTAGATGTGGCCATGGGTATTGGCACCTCGATGGTTATTATATTGGTAATTATTTGTTGCATTATGAAAAGTTTGTGGTGCTGAAGATTCATAATGAATGATAGTTACATTAGTAATGTTGGAAAAAGCAAGGCATATTCTAATATTAATTGATGATTTTTTCATATATACATAGATACATTTAACAAAAAATAAGAATATGCTCTTGAAACCTAGTTACCAACTTACAAAAACCCTTAGAGTTTTCATTTTTTTCGAGGTCATATTGTGTGGCTGACTTTAACCCCATTTTTTAAAAGTTTCGCTTAATGCATTTCTTAGGGAAACTGTTTGAGCACTTCCTCTCATTTTAAGGATGGTACCGAGAGTAAAATGGATACTTTAAGGTTCAAGGTCAAGTCAACATCTCAACAACAATTGACCAACAAAAAGAAAACATGCCACAAACTAGGATTTGAACTTGAGTATGGGGAGGAAACAACTTTTCCTCTTAACCACTCGAGCTACACCCAACTGACAAATTTAAATCTTCTATTTTTTTTTAAATATATATTTTCTTTTTTTTTTTCAAAAAAATATATAATGATAAAGTATAACCATGTTTTTCCAATACCTAAAATTTAACTTTATTTGATGTTAAATTTTAAATTTAATAATATTACTACATTTCTTTTAATTTTTAAAAGTTTTGATTTATTTTTATTTCATTTATGATATCACATATTTCAAATTAAAATCTTATGTTTTTGACACTTTTTAAGCTTTACTTCAATGCATGCTTGAAAGATATAGATAAACAACACTAATTTTAAAAATTTAGCAAAAAGTTATTGCTAATTATAATTAATACCATATACATTTCAGAGGTTTGTTGTTTAAATTACCATTTATTCAAATAAAGTCTTTCATGGTGAAACTTGGAAGAAAAAAATTAATTTTAAATTGATTTAGAGGTATAATGTATTAAAAAAAAAAAATCTATGGTGAAATTTGGAAAAAAAAAAATTAACTTTAAATTGAAAAATGAAAAATTGACTATATGACAAAATGTGGATAAACAATAATTTTATTTGTAATTTTATTGAATTTTATAATGATACAAAACTATGGCATTTGATACCTATTCTTTTTATATATTTCAATACTACACAAACTTAAATTGGGTTTAACATATGTGGTTATGAGATGGAGTGTTATCATCTCCACCCAAGTTCTATTCTCATTAATGACATATTGAGTTCATTTTTATTTTAAAATCTAATTAATTTTTTCATAGTGATTTTGATGATACTATATTAAAATAGTTTTTAAATTATTAAAATACCAATCATTAAAAAAAAGTACTTGGAGTGATAAACTATTAATTCATGAGTTTTAATTTTAAGGAACATGAAACAAAAAAGTTAAAATAAAGGTACTTGGAGTGATAAACTATTAATTCATGAGTTTTAATTTTAAGGAACATAAAACTAAAAAATTGGAATTTTTTAAGCTTGATTCACTATCTGCATGAGAGAGAGAGATACTATTGAAAACCTTGTTCGTATGGACTCGGGACCCCAGGAAAAAGGTGGTGGGTCACTGGTTTTGGATTCTGTTAACTTTCCTCCCGTTCTTTCTGTTAGACTAGCAACCCCGAAGGACTCGGTAGCCTTTATGTCCCCAAGCCTTCCTATTTTTCCAACCATTCTCGAAGAGGAGGTCTCCAACACTCTTGCGGGATATGCTGAGCCAACCTTAAGTGACCACTCATTGGATCTACTACTCACCTCCCTTATACTGCCTTCTCCACCTCCCGACCCCATCCTAATTCCTACGTATTTAGGGAAGACCCTTGTTCCACTACCCAACAAAAATCTTGACACATGTTAAGCCTTAATATTGGCTCATTATCCCTTAATTGGGGCATATTATATTAGTAATGTTATTTTATTTATGTCGGCTTTAGGCCATTAGTTGTAATTATACCTCCTAGTCTCCTATATATACCAAGGAGACATTTTCATTTGTCCCAGATCATCTGTACTTGAACATTTAGGAGGTGGGGTAAAGGAGGGTTTCTCGAAGTAAAACATTATCTGAAATTATCTCTTTTTCAAAGTGCTGATTACTTTTAGGTTTTCTATACTATATATTGATATTTGGTTCTTAACATATGGTGTCAGGAGCTCAAGGTCTTTGGGGTTTCAGCTGCTACATTTGAGACACCTTGGAATTTTCACTATAACTTTTTCTACAAATGTTTTGAAGAGCGGCTTGGAGAGAATGTTAGTAGACAGATCAAGGTATTTGGGACTTAAAAATTCAGCTCTGAGGCCTTATAATTTCGGAGATACAGCCAATACAATATAGGGTTCTGGAATCATTCTGAAACAGTCATTGCGGAATTTTTGCTATAAAAATTTTCTACAACGTTTCAGACCCTAAAATCTAGAGATTATAGAAATTAGTGGGTATCTTTGGTAAAAGTTCAACTTCACAGTCATCTACATTTGTAGATACACCTTGTGTAAGATAGGTGTCGACTAGTCCTATTGACTAGTCTCAAGAAGGTGTTCTAGGTAAAACAATCATAACTTCTTCCTAGAGTATCAAATTGATTGGGACTAGTTTCATTGGATAATGGACAGTCTATAGTATTTATAGTGATATTTTCAGAATTTTTATATCAATTATTTTGTGTGGGGCCATACAAGTGAGATATCACAGGAAGGCCAAAATGGAACCAAGTTGTGGGAAGTTACCGTGAAATTCCATGGCATCAATTTTGATCAGACCTGTGGCATTCTAGAGAATAAATATCAAGAACTACATAGAAAATTTTCATGTGTACAGGAAGGGCCGAAACTTGGAGATACAATAGAAGAAATATTGTCCTCAGGGAACCACCTCAAAATCAAGGTTCAAAAGTGATGCCTAGCCAGCTTATGCCACCCAAAGAAAAGGGAACTTCTACACCAACTAAGCCTCAAAGATCCTACTTTGGACTCTTGATGAGAGGTGAAGAGAAATGAGTAGAGACATAAATGATTTACAAAGAGATAGTTACAAAGATAAGACTACAAGAGATGATGGAGGGTTTAAAAGGGAGATCATGGAAGTATTAGAAAAATTTGGTAATAGAGACACACGAGTGAAATGCATCCCATGAAATTCATAATGAGGACGATTGAATCAAGAATGGAGAAACTCCAACTTTGGTTTGAAGACCAACCATGTTCCTAAAGTTAATTATATGAGAATTTTTATAGCAAAGGACAATCACATGGATACTTCAAATGGAGCAGTTCTTTTATCTACATAATGTGCAACAACACAAAGGTATGGTGCTTCTTTATATTTAGAACCTAATCAATTTGTATGGTGTCATTGATTCTCACAAATCCACTTGTCACTTGGACAATTTTCTGGAAGAAATGATAGCACACTATGAGGGATACAAGGCAATACCTTCTTTGTAATTGATTAATCTCTCAAGTAAAGGGGTTAGATTCTGCAGAGCACATTGAGAACTTCCAAAGATTGTGAATATAAAGGTAGCGATATTCCAGATGAGCAATTAGTTGATGTATTCATATGAACTTTAAAGGATAACATTCAACATAGGGTTTAGCCCTTGGGAACCCAAATCATTGGAGAATGCATTTTAAGGTGGCAAAAGTATTTGAAAATTAAAATATGGCTATGGCTACTAGAAGGACTAATCCTAACACATCTATAAGAACAAGGCTCCTTCTTCTAAAACACACCTCAACTACAAGGTTGACACCTAACAATTGGAGGAAGAAAAGCAAAAGGTTTATGCTTTGGTGTGACAACAAGTACAGTGGGGACAATAGGGTGTGGTGAGAAGAAATTTATTCTACATAGATTGTGAAGAGGAGGAAGAAGAAGGAAACAAGAACCATCTCAAGATGCAGCAGTAGAAGCAATTTTGTGCGAAGGTTGACTCACACGATATAGGTGTAATGCATTGGTACGGAATTAGCACTCCTCAAACCCTCAAGGTCCGAAGGGATACATCCAAAGAAAAATTAATAGTCCTAGTGATTGTAGTACTCATAATTTCCATTCACTATAAATTAGCCAAAGATCTCAATTACTTTGTATATCCGGCTGAGTTCAAATGTGATTGCAAATGGAGGAACTATCTATTTCTCAAGAAAATGCAATAAAATAAGATCTGAAGAATCTTACTATGGGGGAATATGTAATGAATAGTCCAATGATTGCTATACCATGGGTGGATTACAGATGTTGTACCCCTAGAGGAATCAATGTCTGATCATTAGGAGCGATTGGCACTAACAAGAACTTTTCATGAAATTTTCATTGGAAGGAAAGAAAGAAATTGAGTTAAGAGGTATCAGAGCTTGGGTGATAAGCTCTATGACATAATAAAGGAAATGTGAAAAAAGAGACATCAAAGCGTTTATTTTTTAACTATGCTCATAGATGTTCAAACATCCTAAAGCCATCTATTCCTCAAGATCTCCAAAGGATCATTGATAAAGAATTCAAAGTATTTGAAGATATTTCCCCAAAGGATCTTCCCTTACTTTCCGGAAATCATAATCATGAAATTCACCTAATTCACGAGAGTGTTCCTCCTAACATCCAGACATACAGATACCCTTATGCCGGAGAAGGGGTGAAATTGGCTATGGTTGAAGAAATGTTCCAGAGGCATTATTAGACCTAGCCAAAGTTCTTACTCTTGCACCGATTAATTAATGAGTATTCAAGAAAGATAACTCATGAGTATGTATCTAGATTATAGAGATAACAATATCATTATTAAAGATAAGTTCCCATTCTCATCATTGATGAATTGTTAGATGAACTACATGGAGCAATCTATTTCACAAAGTGGATCTCCGTTCAAGGTATCATCAAATCGGAGAATGAAGGAAGATATCCAAAAAACAACATAAGACTCATGAAAGCCATTATGAATTTTGGTCATGCCTTTTGGCCTTACAAATGCACCTTCCACATTCCAAGGGGTTGATGAATTCCATTTCAAGCCCTTCCTTCAAAAATTTGTGTTGATATTTTTGATGATATACTAATCTATATGAAGTCTTGGGAGGAGGATCGTAATGCGACATGCTGATAAAGGTGCCACAACTACTAAAGAAGAAACAAATATATGCCAAACCACAATGTTTCTTTAGATGGAGGTAGAGTATTTGGGTCATATTATTATCTCATGAGAGGTGTCAAGGTAGACCCTAACAAGATTAAGACCATAATGGTTGTGGAGTTCAAAACATTGAAGAATCTTAGAGGGATTTTTTGAGTTTTGACAAGTTACTCATAAGTTTGTTGAACTATGGAAGAATAAGCGACTTAACCCCAATGACACTAACTAAGGAAAGGATGCATTTTCATGGACTCCAGGGAGGCAACTAAATCTTTTTGAACAACTTAAAGGGGTGATGTGTAAGTCTCTTGTCTTGACCACTCCAGAGACTTCACAAAACCTTTATTGTGGAATGTGATGCCTCGATGGAATTGAGTGTTGTCCTAATGCAAGAGGAATTTGGCTTTTGAAAGTCGACCACTCAAGGAAGGAATTACACAAACCATTTATGAGAAAATGGTGTAATGCACTACATGCATTGAGAGAAATGGTGGTCACTTACCTAATGGGTAGGCACTTCAAGGTCCAAGAAGCAGGATCATGATAGTCTTAAATACTTCTTGGAACAAGGGATATATCTTCAGGAGAACAACAAAATGGGTAACCAAGATGTGTGGGTTATTATTTTGAAATCCTTTATATAAAGGGGAAGAAAAATGTTGTGTGAGATGCACTCAAGAAAGGATGAAGATGTTGGGGAATGCTTTCATCCATTGCTATCTCGATCATCCAACCGATTGGATAATAGAAACAGGGATGAATGGAAGAATATGACAAAAGTGTGGACTCTCATTTCAAGGTTCTTGTTGAGTTCCAATCATCAAGATACATTTACATGGAAAAATGATTCGCAATGGTACAAAGATGCGGCTTATATTTATGCAAGACTCCCAACTCAAACAAGGTACTATTGGAATTTCACAACTCTCGGTGGGAGGCACTCGGGATTTTTGAAACCTTACCATAGAGTCAAGAAGATTTTTTAGGATGGACTTAAAAGCCCGATGTTCAAAGGTTTGTAAGCTGAGAATTTTTGGTTTTCCAATAAAATAAGTTGGAAACAATTAATACCCCTGGTCTTTTTACAACCATTATCCATCCAAGAGTCAGTAGCTAGGAGGGACTTATGGATTTCATCATGGGAGTTCTAGTCCTGAAGGAAAGGAAGTGTAATCATGGTGATTGTTGATAAGTACGACCAAGTACGCACCTTTTGTGCACTCTCTCATCCACTTCAAAACTAAAATGCAGTTGTCACTGCATTCATGGAGACATTTTAAAAGCTACATGGCGACCCAAATATTATTGTAAGTGAAAGCCAGAGAGATCCCATCTTCTTTGGACATTTTGGACATAATTATTTTCTTGTTTAGGTGCACTCGAATCAACCATAGCTCATCCTAACCATCCCCACTCAATCTGATGGACAAGCAGAGATAGTGAACAAATGTCTAGAAACACCTTTGTTTCTTTGTCTCGATAAACAAACGTGGATTACAAATGGTTACCCTTAGCCGGAGATAATTTGGTATAACACTTCCTTTCATCTGCAACAAAATGACACCATTTATAGCACTTATGAATACCACCCTCCTTCCATCACTTCTTCTCTAAAATAAAAATCTAAAGGTTCAAGCAGTGGAAGATCACATGAGGAGAAATCAACAACAAGTTCTCAAATCTTAAGGACAACACGACCATGGCACATGTCGCGCATGAAACAAATAATGAGATCAACAATAAATTGTAGTAAAATAAGTTTTGAAGTAGGGGTTAAGGTGTTTTTAAGACTACAACCCATATAATGAGATGTCCCTCAAACAAGCCAAGAGAAGGATAATAGAAATTATCGCAAGAAATCTTATGGCCACTTATAAGGTGTTACCAAAAGGTGGTACCTATAGCATACAAATTAGGTTAGCACGCATCTTCATGGTCAGGTTTTCCATGTTTCATGCTTAAAGAAGGTTATAGGCAACAGATCCCGGTTCAAACTATATTGCAAAACTTGATGAGGAAGGGAAAAATCATATTGGATCCCGAAGCCATCTAGCGGCACAAGGAATTTGCCGGTGAGGAATAGATCCATTTCAAAGTATCTCATTAAATGGAGAAACTACGGTGAGATTCCACTTGGGAGAGAGATGAGTCTTTTATACAATGAAGCATCTAGAGTTACTCAAAGCGTTGGACAACACTTGTCTCAAGGGAGGAACATGTTAATCTAATATTAGCTCATTACCTAGTGGGGCATATTATCTAGTAGATAATGTTATTTTATTTATAAATAGACTTTGGGCCATTAGTTGTAGTTATACCTCTATCTCCTATATATACCAAGGAGACATTTTCATTGAATCATGTCTCCTATATATACCAAGGAGACATTTTCATTTTGAATCATCTTGTACTTGAACATTTAAGTGGGGTAAAAGGAGGTTGCCCCCTCAAAGAGGCTTATTATCTGAAATTATCTCTTTTTCAAGGTGTTGAGTACTTTTTCTGGGGTTTTTCTATGCTATATTGATATTTGGTTCTTAACATATGGACTCGGGACCCCAGGAAAAAGGTGGTGGGTCACCGATTTTGGATTCTGTTAACTTTCCTCCCGTCCTTTCTGCTAGACTAGCGACCCCGAAGGACCCGGTAGCCTTTATGTCCCCAAGCCCTCCTATTTTTCCAACCATTCTCGAAGAGGAGGTCTCCAACACTCTTTCGGGCTATGCTGAGCCAGCCTTAAGTGACCACTCATTGGATCTACTTCTCACCTCCCTTATACCGCCTTCTCCACCTCCCGGCCCCATCCCAATTCCTACGTATTTAGGGAAGACCCTTGTTCCACTACCCAACAAAAATCTTGACACATCTGCCTTATCGAGGGAGGGGATTGTTCCTGGGATGAAACCAACCTGGTCACGGGGTTTAGGCTTGGAATTATTGCCTATCAAAATGTGAAGCGCCTGTAAAAAGGCCTTCACAGTAGGATCGAGCTCTGATTCATAGTCATCTGTTTCAGAACTAGGGGTGCTTAGAGGCATGAAAGCCCTTGCCCGAGCTAAGTCATGATCCTTCTATCCCTAAACATTAGAGGGGTTGGAGGAACCCTAAACATTGCCTCCATGAGGAGACTCCTAGAGAAAATTCGTCCTTCTGTTATCGTTCTATAAGAAACATTGGTGGATGCGGAAAAAGATAGGAATTTCATGTTTATGCTCAGGCCTGAGTGGATGATCTGTGCAGTAAGCACAGTAGGAAAGTCAGGTGGGCTCCTTGTTTCTTGGGATCCTACCCACTTGGAGTTAACACCGGTCCTAAGTCTTGGTGGGATTTTTTTGATAGGCACCTGCTTTGCGACGAGAAGAAAGGTGACACTTCTGAATACATATGGTCCCTGCACCGATTGTAAATTGTTCTGGGATAAACTTGATACTGTGGGTCTTTTAGTTGTAGAAGACTTGATACTCATGGGAGATTTAAATCTAATGACTAGTGCAGAGGATATTTGGGGGGAGAATGTTCAGGTTGATCCCCTGGCGGCCTACTTCAAGCAGTTATTTTCAAAAAACAATTTGGTGGATGTGACACCGGATGTGGTGGTGCCGAACTAGAGGAATGGGAGGTCGGGAATTGAAGGGATTTCAAAAAGATTAGATAGGTTTTTTTGGGAAGATAATGTGATCACATCAGCAAGTAGAATATGTGCTTGGGTTGAATATCCATACATATCAGATCACGCGCCCATTTGTTTACAGCTGGGAGAAGATAGATCTGAGGTCGCTTACCCTTTTAAATTAAATCCAGCCTGGTTACAAGAAGGCTCTTTTGACAATTTGGTGAGAGATTTCTGGAATTATCCTTCTCATCAGACACCTGAGGGTGCTCAATACAATTTGGTAAGAAAATCAAATTGTTTGAAATCTCGAACAAAGATTTGGTTAAGAGAAAAACGAAACAGGGAACATGAAGAATTGGTCAACCTTGAGTGTGAAATAGTTGATATCCTCTGAATGAAAGCACAGGGCCTACAGGGTGAAGACTATGAGAATAATATGAGGTCCTTAGAGGAAACTCGTAAAAAAATGCTTCTGGAGGAGGAGGAGAGATGGAGATTGAAAAGAAAGGCTCTATGGATATCCTATGGTGATACAAATAGGAAGTTTTTCCACCGTTTCACTAGCTACCACAGGAACAAAAATCATATGTGGGAGATTGAGGATGAGGATGGGAGGATCTATCAACAAAAGGAAGACATAAAAAAATCTGCTATTAACTATTTTAAAACTTTTTTATCAGGCATCGAGCACAACTACCATAAGTGATTAGATTGATATGGTTAGGCTTCTTCCTAGAATGGTTAAGGAAGAGGAGATTGCGGCTCTTGAAAAACCATGCAATAAGGAGGAGGTTCTAGAGGTGTTAACGGGGTTTACAAAGGACAAGAGCCTGGGGCCCGATGGTTGGACAGTTGAATTTTATATTCATTTCTTTGATTTAGTCGGCCAAGATCTGGTGGATGTTGTGGAGGAGTCGAGAACCAGAGGTGAAGTGATAAAACAATTAAATTCAACTTGTATTGCTCTGATTCCCAAAGCTAATCATCCCAACAAGTTTTCAGATTACCGACCCATAGCGCTATGCAACCTATGTTATAATATCATTACAAAGATAATAGCAAGAAGGATCCACCCAATCCTTTCTCGGGCGCTATCTGAAGAACAACTAGGTTTCCTCAAAGGCAGAAAGATTCTAGACGCAATTGGTACGGCACATGAGTGCCTTCATAGCATTAAAACAAAAAATTGCAGGCTATTATATTGAAGCTGGACCTCAAGAAGGCTTACGATTGTATCGATTGGGATTTCTTGCGTCTTATTCTTCTCCAATGTGATTTCAGGGTGGTCACTACAAACTGGGTAATGATTTGTATTTCATCGGATATTTTTGTTGTCCTGATCAATGGGGAGGCATCAAAGTTTTTTCAGAGTGAGCATGGACTGCGCTAGGGATGTCCCCTGTCGCCCTTTTTATTCATTATAGTGCTGGAGGGCCTTAGTATCTTGTTGAAAAAGGGACAAGCATAAGGCACATTGACTGAGATTAAAGTATCTAGACTGATAAAGGTTTTACACCTGCTATTTGTCGATGATTGTGATCATCATGACAAGTGCCAATATGTCTGAATGGATAGAAATACACAAAGTTCTCATTTTTTTCTACAAGGTATCGGGCTTGAGAATCAATTATCAAAAATCAAGCTTTTTGCATACAGGCACTTCGACTGCTATTACAGAAGAGCTAAATGTGTTATATAGTATCGAATCAACAAACCTAGCAGGGGGTTTCAATTACTTGGGGTATTTCCTAAAATCAACCAACTATAAAGTAGAGGATTGGAACTGGCTCTTGGAAAAGTTCGAGCGTAGAATTAACCACTGGTGTAATAGGATGTTATCTATGAGAGGAAGGCTCATTCTTGTTTAAATAGTCCTGGAAAGTTTACCAGTTTACTGGCTGACCTTAGCACATATCCCATTGGCGGTCTTAAATAAAATTAGGCAATTGTTCCTTTCATTTCTTTGGTCTGGAAAAAAACAAAGTAGCAGTTATCACTTGTGCAGGTGGGATCTGATATCGAAGCCAAAATCTTATTGAGGTTGGGGATTGAGAAATTTGTATATCTTTTATAGAGTGCTGGCAGCAAATGCTCTTTGGAGAGTTCTGATGAAGCCAGGTATTTTGAATCGAGTGATAAAAGACAAGTACCTACCACATGAACAAGTCCACACGTGGTTAAGATCAACATCGACACAGTCAACCGGTGGGTCACAGACCTGGAAAAACCTCTTAAATTCATTATCGCTTGTTCTCCAATGGATAGCTTGGAATCCTGGAACTGGGTAGTCAATTGTCATCGGGTGTGATGTTATTTTAGGCATGGGTAAAGAATTACTGCTATCATCCAATCTCATTAAAAGACTCAATCATAACAAAATTCATTATCTATACCAAGCAAGCTACGAACAAGCCCAGGGAGCGTTATGCTCTAACTGGTTGGAAAACTCTGCTTTGGAGCTTGAGGGAGTAGAGGCAGTTGAATGGGAAAATTTTAGATAGACCTTGATTATCACAGGTATTCATCTATAGGATCATCCAGATTCTCTCCTATGGACAGGAGGTGACAACAAAAGCCAACTATCAGTAAAAAACGTGTATAAAGCGGTTGCGGAAAAGATTTGGACGACGAAAGCCGCGGGATGGAGGCGAAAGATATGGAAATGAGGATGTCCATTAAAAATTAAGATTTTCACTTGGTTAGTGGCAGAAAACAAGATCCTTGTCTGGGAAAATCTCCAAAAGCATGGTTGGATCGGCCCTAGCATTTGTATTTTATGCAAAACTTCTAGCGAAACATGTATGCATTTATTTGTGAATTTTCCATTCACCATCGTTGTCTGGAACAAGGTTATTAACTCTCCAAATTTATCCTGGGGGTGGAATGGATCATCGATGAGTGACTGCTATGATATCTGGATAAAGGCAAACCCTTCTTACCCTTTGTTGCCAACTCTCCTTTGTTGGTATATTTGGATTGAAAGAAACTCATCCATCTTTGATGCAGGCTCTCCCTCCATTCAAAAGGTTGCCTTTAAAACTTTAGGAGTTGTCAAAATTTATGGACTCAAGGATAAAGTTCCACCTTCTCGATTTTCTCAAGTAATACTTTCGATAGGGAAAGTTGTTGCATGGTTCGATTGAGCAACACAAAAGAGAGGAAATATAAGCGGGGCAGGAGGTAAAATAATGATAAATAGTCATACATTTTATCTGTGGACATTCAATTGTGGGAAAGGATCTAATACCAAGGCTGAACTATTGGGGGCGTGGGCCTCCCTCACCTTTTCCCATAGACCGTCGATTCCTGATTTGTTGTTGTTAGGGGATTCCAAGATAGTAATAGATTGGCTCAATAAGAAGGCAACCCTACATGCGGTTGCTCTCGAAAGCTGGAAAGAACGGATCATAGAATCTATTTCACTCTTCAGGGACATATCATTTGGTCATATTTATAGAGAAGAGAACATGGATGCAGACATCTTATCAAAGAAAGCGCTTACAAATCTGCCTGGAAAAATAGCTTATACATAGTGGGAGGATGGCAATGAGGGCCCCACCCTCTACTTGCAGTTATACTAATCCAACATTCAGAGCTAGTTCTCTCATGATCTTTTTTGTGGATGATTATGTATATGAGATCTTTCTCTTTTGTCTCCGCTAGTAGTTGTATGTATGGAACATCTGGCATAGATATATTGTAGATGTCAAAGATCTCCTTTTTTATTACAGTTCAGTTGTCGAAAAGTCACATGTATGAAACTTATTATATTTTTTTTGAATATAAAGAATAATTTTTCTATGGAAAAAAACAAAAAAATTAAAAGGTTATAAGATAACATTGAGTATCTTATTCTTGTTTAATAATTATTTGAAAATCTAAATAATTTATGCATCAACAAGATTTCTATGCGATAAAACGAATTTATTTCTCAAATGCATAATTATTGTTTTAAAATCTAACTAATTTTTTTCATCAATAAGATTGATGCATAATAACTATGTGGTTATCACAATGTAAACTTTTAACATGATAATGTGATTATGAGTACGTTAGCTTTTACTTTGTTATGATGGATTAATATTTAACTTGAATAAGATGCATCATCATGGAAATATGAGTAATAAAATTATAAATGGTTTTTAAAGGGAGAGGAGTGATACATCAATAATTAAACTTCCTTAGATTCAATAAGATGCGGCATCATATAGAAATGAGTAATAAAATTGTAAATCATTATTAGTTATTGGGTTTGAGAATTGTCACATTTGATGTATGTGTTGTTTAAAAAAATAATTATTATTTTTTTATTTGTTTGTTTTATAATTATTATTTTTCTTTATTTTATTTTTAAAAATATAATGATTTTGGTAATATATTATATTAAAATAATTTTTAAAATATTAAAATGTCAATCATACAAAAAGTGTTTGGAGTGATAAACTATTAACTTTATATATTAGTTTAAGTTTGATTTTAAAAATTTGTTAGAAACAATAAAATTTATTTAAAAATAGAAACATATATTACTTAAAATAAAATATTATTTAAATTTAAAATGGAAAAAAAATTAAAAAGTTATAAGATAATTATTAACTACCTTGTTTTTTTTTCATAATTATCTTAAAATTAAAATAATTTATGCATTAATAATATTTCTATATTTAATACATAATTATTTTAAAATTTAATTAAAATTTTCACCAATAAAATTGTGCAATGATAACTATCAATACTTGAGCTTTAACTATGTTATGATGGATCAATACCTAACTTGAATAAGAGCTTTAAGTATGTTAATACTTACTTGAGCTTTGGGCTCTATATCCAAGAGCTCTATATCGGGGCTATCTGTAACAAGCAGTCGTATATTTGAACCAGAGGGCTTTTTACTATATGAATGAACCA
>SNQJ01S0004444.1:263300-282172 GCA_010110895.2 Picea sitchensis | reverse complement strand
TTTAAAATATATTAATATAAGTTTCCTAAGCTAAACATTATAATTTCTAAAAAAATTGAAAGTCAAACCTAAACTAATAGGCAGTCAATGATGAACTCATCGCTATAGTCCCAGGCCTTTGGCAGGGACTAATAAGAGCTTTAAGTATGTTAATACTTACTTGAGATTTAACTATGTTATGATGGATCAATACCTAACTTGAATAAGATGCAACATCATGTAGAAACGATTAATAAAATTTCAAATGACTATTAGTTGTTGGGTTTTAGAATAGTAACATTTAAAATTAATTTTTTTTTTGGTAGTTTTAAAGTGGATATTATTTTATTTTCTAAATTATATAAAAATAGTAAAATAGTTTTATTTTTTATTTTAAGGAACAATATTGGTTTTTTTCCCATCATTTTATAAAAGTTGTAATTTTAACTCTCTATGTTATTTTATTGGTTTGTTTTAAAATTGATATTATTTTATTTTCCAAATTATATAAAAATATAAAAATGAGTTTTACTTTTGATTTTAAGGAACAACATTGGTTTTTTCCCATCATTTTATCAAAGTTGCAATTTTAACCTAGGTTATTTTCCAAAAAATATATAATGATTTTGGTCGTACTACTATATCAAAATAGTTTTAACAATCATTATATTAAAATATTAAAATAAGTTTTAGTTTTAATTTTAAGGATGGTTTTTTTAGGCCATCATGTTGTAATTTTAACCCTAAAAAGGTTGGAGGGGTGAAAAGTTGATATCACCACTTTTTCATTTCGGGTTGATTTTAAGGTTATTTTAACAACATTAGGGTCATGGTTGCAAAATATTATAATTTTAACGTGGATTTTTTTTTATTGGTAACACCACTTTTCAATTGGAGGGTTGATTTTAAGGAATAATGAAAAATTATGATTTGTTAAGGCCAGAGTTCCCATTTTGAAGTCATAGTTCTCAATAACTATGTTTTGAAAGATCCATTGATTTCAAAGTAGTAGCTAAAATGTAATATAATTGACATGTGAAGTTTTTTAGGTTTGATGAAGGAGTTGAATATGTCAATCATGCATTTGAGGGATTCTTGTCCAAAAAATCCATCTCATGGTAGCACACTATGCCATACATGCCTCAACATAATGGTGTTACTGAGTAAGGAACGGTACATTCATTGACATGACTAGATTTATGCTTTAGGGGAAGAGGATAACTTCTTACACTTTTCTTCTTGAATATGAACCCAAGCTATGAATCCAAAGGTCTTGGAATGCACAATAATGGGTTTCCTTCCAAAGGTGTCACATTCCTCACAACATTGGTGAGAACCCTAGTCATCCATATATCATGATGGGTTATTTTGAAGAGTCCAAGGCTTACTAGCAGTATGATTTGAGTAAGCAAGAGATGATCATCGAGACAAATGTTATTTTTTATGAGAAAGTTTCATGGTCAACTCATCTTTCTTCTCCCTCTTATGTTATTCCAAATTTCCATGTTCTACTTGTCTTTCTTCTCCCTCTTATGTTATTCCACTTGATTTTCCATCAAGTTCATATTTATAAGAGGAAATAGATACTTCTCAACCTACTTATCTCAATATTTCTAATGATGTGGTTTAGGATATCCATGATGAGAGTCCACTGGAGACTTATTTTGCAAGGGATACTTGTTGGGATGCGAAGACCATTGAGGTTGTTGGTGTGAATACAGGTGATGTGAAGGATTCCAAAATGACTGAAACCCAAAAACAAGAAGAAAATTTTTCACTCGAGACTAGAGTGTTGGATACATGTGATCCTCAAGCATATGAGGATGTTTATGACAGAGAAAAATGGGAGATTTTTATGACTCAAGAGTACAACCCCTTAATGAAGAACAATAGTTGAGAGTCATTTCCTTGTCCAAAAGGGAATAATGTGGTGAAATGCATATGGGTTTATAAGACCGGGTTCACTTTTGATGTTGTTGTGGAGGGATAAAAGGTTCGATTCGTAGTAAAGAGCTTGGAAGATATTGAATATACTAAGACATTTTCTCATGTGATAAAGATTTAATCTATCTAGATTGTTCTCTCTCTTGTTACTAGTTTTGTTGGGAGGTGCATCATATGGATGTGAAAATTTCCTTCTTACATGTGGATCTTCATAAGGAGATCTATATGGAATAGCAACCAAGTTTTTTGTATAATGGTAATCCTCCATTTCTATGAAAGTTGACGAAATACTTGTATGGCTTGAACAAGCACCTTGGGCATTGTTACCCCCTCACATATAGGGGTAACTAGAGATATTTTTTCTCCCATGATCCACATCATAGACAACAATTATGATGATGACATTCAAGATTCTTCTCAAACAATTTCCCACATATGCTTACCATTTTATTCTCATCTCGCTCACATCAAATGATATGGTGCATGACACACATAAGGTAATCCTTGTTATAACACATGAGGTACCTTGTTCTAATGCTTCATATTAAGTGTCAATGATCAATGTATTTGACATGAAAATAATGACCATGGGTTGAATCAGATGATGAGTCGTGATGTTTTGAATCTACAACTTTTCCTTGTTTCACTTTGGTGATCATCATCATCTCCCAGTCAAGTTGTCACTCTTGAGAAAAGTTGTACTACTGGGGGCGTTGATAGGGATAACATGTCCATATCCCAATCCATATGTAACATGCTCCATCTTTCCCATTTATGGTATCCTTTTGTTTGGGTTGGTTTTCATATGTCACCTATATAGGTTCATGCTTCATAATCCCGTGAGAAGGAGCTAGAATGCTCGAGGTTGATGCAACTTGATATAAAAAAAAACATATATAGAAAGAGAAAATGTCAAACTCAAAATGCAAAGCGAAACATAGAAGAAATAAAAACAAAATCAAGAATGAAGAAAGAATAAAGCATGGGATCTACCCCCTCATTAAGAAGCCATCACCCAAAGTCCTATGCAATGAATGCATACCTAAAAAAGGACTTAGCAAATGAAAATCAAAACCCAAAAGAGGTTGAATGAATAAAGAAAAAGGCAAATAGGGGCTTGGAAAGACACAATGTCGAAGAAAGGACGACTCATTGCCTAAGCACTCCCAAATACAAAGGCGTTCATGAGGATGAATATCATACATAACCTTACATGACTATGCCACCACCCATGAAGTGAACTTCAAACCATACCATGTCATTACACAAATTCCTTGATGGGTTTATGTTAAGAACCTAAATAGATCTACAATATAATCACCACAAATACTGAATACACAATAGATCCACAAAGAAATATAGAAGAAACCACACTATATTATTACCAAACGCTTGAGGTAGGGCAACACCATACAATGGATCCTATTATGGAAGGGATCCTCTCCTATTCACTTGCTTCTTCGAGGGGCATCCTCCTATTGAGCTACTGCTCGAAATACAATAATTCTCTTCATATCCCATTACATTGCTTGAACCCCTTTATATAGTGCTACCATCACCTAAGAACATTATAGAGGAGGAATCTTCTAGAAATAGAACCTTCTAAGAAGTCCTCTTACATTTATTATATCTAACTACCATAGTGGGCCTACTTATTTAATATTATAGTGGACCTAGTCCATCTTAGATGGCTTCTCGGTATTATCACCATGGAATACGGGCCCCACTACCTCTCTAGCTTCTGCTTACATTTCCATCCCCCTTATGAAAGTGTTGGCTACTCAGCGTGATGTACAATGGGTCCCATGGATAATTGTGGACCATAATCTTGAAGAAGACTGGAGAGGCAGAAGTTACATGTGTAAGAGGAGAAAGCCACCACTTTGAAGTAGTCCAACCACCATTGTAAAAACTTCAGATTCCCCATGTCCAAAAAGTGCTCATGTGAACTCCAGGTGGAAGATTTTGGAACCCAATAAAAAACTCCAAATGATGCTCCAAGAGTGAGACTGTTATGTGGATCCAAATGAGAAGATCCATCCACACAGTGGAAAAGAATTAAGTGTGATCTAGGAATAATACCAACATGGGAATATGTAGGATGGACCTTTGTGTGTGTTGTCTCGATTTATGCAGTGATACTCTCTACGGAAGTTGGATTAGAGTCACCAAATAAAATATGAAAGTGGTTGTCATCCCAGTGACAACTATCCATATACCAATCATCCTGTCTCGGCCTCAAAATCATACCAAACATATATATTTCTTGATTATATTCATCCCGATGTTTGCCATAAGAAATATCTCACATGTTATCAATGAATCTTGAATACCCATGAAAACTAGCATTGAGGCCATCTACTTGAGATCATGGAATCTGTCATACAATGTGCCATATTGAGCTTTGAATTCTTAATTAATATGTAGAATTTCTTTGGGGTTTGAGAAGAAATAGCCATCCAATCACCCTAAATCTCGGTCTTTCCATCGTGAAAAAACCCCAAAAATAGAACCAATAAGTTACAGCAGAAAACCGACATTTTTAGAAAAATCCACTGAAAAGCTGCTTGAACTTAAAATTATCATGGCACTACTTCCAGAACTTCCGTTTGGCTGATTTATTTTTTGAAATTGGGTGAAATTGTGAAAGAAACTCAGATATATGTAATTTGTTTGGGCAAATTCGACCTCCGACTACTACAGAAATAAATAAATCGGCATTAAGCCATCAAGCGGAAAACCACGAAAATTTGCAGTTTTAAAACTTCAATATCTTGACTTCCAGGACTTCAGGTTTGGGGGCGATTTTTTTTTTATTTTTTTTTTTGGTTTGTTTTTAGAGGAACTCAAATCTACAACCTGTTTATGCAAGTTTTGCAAATAAATATACTGAAAATTTCTGGAATGTCTTGGCCCTCTTTTTTTCTTCTCCAGAAAAAATGCATAAAATAAAATATTTGCCCTGATGATGTATGCCAGGAAAATGCTATGATTTCCCACTCTGTTAAGAACCTAAAATAGATCTACAATATAATCACCACAAAAAGTGAGTACAAAATAGATCCACAAAGCAAAATAAAAGAAACCACACTTTATTCTAGAGACCCTTGAGGTGGGGGCAACCTCATCTGATGGATCATATGGAAGGGATCTCTCTTGTTCACTTGCCTCTTAGAGGTTTCCCCCTATTGAGATATAAGCTCAAATACAATAATTATCTTCATATCCCATTACATTGCTTGAACCTTTATATGGTGCTACCATCACCTAAGAACATTATTATAGAGGAGGAATCTTCTAGAAATAGAACCTTCTAAGGATCTCTTGCATTTATTATATCTAACTACCATAGTGGGCCTTATTTAATAATATAATTGACCCACAGTCTGCCCATTGAATGACGTCCACTGTTATCACTATAGGCCCTCTGGGCCCCACACTACCTCTCTAGCTAAGGTGTTCATGAAGATGAATATCATACATAACCTTACATGATTGTTCCACCACCTATGAAGTGAACTTCAAACCATACCATGTCATTACACAAATTCCTTGATGGGTTTCTTGGGAATGTTGTTCTTTTCCTAGGTATTGGCACACCTAATGGGGTTAATGATTATCCTCTCATACACAAACTTTGCAAAATTGTATTAGTTTATGAGTTAGTGTGAAGTTTGAAGAAAATTCTTAATGTGACCTATCTAATGGCTTTCCACATTAACATGACTCACTTTAATGTTGCATTTCCGACTTATGTACATGCCTCTGGATTTGATGGATACATTTGACCATGTAAGCCCCTCCTTAGATGATGTACTTCCACATGGATACATGCTTGATTGATGCCTTGGTCCTTTGGAGGGATGTTGAGGGGATAATTGCCCATTTTATGGAGGTCCTCCCACCATGTTTGAGAGGTCATTCCACTTACTTTGATGAGATATCACACCTTTTTGGGATACGATATGACATTTGAGGATGGAACATTGCACCTCTTGGAGGGAATGTTTCATTTTTTGAGCCCCTACACACTACTTTGAAGTGAGACATTCACTTATGGAGGTCATTCATGCAACATGTGTGGCCTCTAGCATGCATTTATGACAAACAATTTGGCATTAGAGCATATTTACTTCATTTTGGAGGCATCATTGGAGGTCTTAGTTACATATCCTCTCTTGTATCATGGATATTTTATGACTTGTTTCCTTATCTCTAGGGTTTATGAGATAAAAGGCATTATTTTATGTTATTATGGATTTTGATGGATGAGGCTTTTGATGGATGAGAAGGGTGATTGATATCTCATATAAATAAGATAAACACTTCTCACTTGTAAATCATTTTTACTTGTGGAGAACTATTACTACTTGTCCACTATTTCTCTTCTCTAAAATCAATATGGATGGATAGTTAGAGTGACTTCTTTTGGATGGCTTTACTTCTTTATGTATGCTCATTGCTTTCTGGGTTTGATAGATTAAATATTTCTTGAGTAAGTGGTGTCACTTTATTTTGTGGATTTTGTTATGAATGATTATAAGTGTAATTGTGCTTCTCTAGCGGTGGTTGTGCATTCTCTTCATATTTTCTTGAACAAATCCCTCTTTCCAAAGCTCTTGGAAGATTACTCTTTGGAGTATCTTTCCTTGAATCATCTTGAAGTTTTGTAAGGAACTAGGATGATCTTCTAGGGTTTGTAGAGGACAACCCTAACTATAACCCTAGATCTCCTCAAGGGGAGTTGTAAAGGAAATTAACCCCATATGCCCCAAAAAATATAGTAGGCACTAGTCTTCTCCCTTTAGTCAATCATAAACCAAAATTCAAATTTTATTTTATGTTTAGGGTTTTTAGCTTGTGTTCAGCCAATGTGACCCTAGACATAACAGGGTTTTCATGCATATTTTTTTAATCTAAAGTTCTAGGGTTTTCTTGCATGTTCTTGACCTAGAATCCTAGGGATTTCTTGCATGTTTGACCTAAAATCATTTTATTGCATAAAATTTTCCTTGTTGATTTATATTGTTGCATAACTAGGGCTAGACGTCTTGCTTTAGTTGGTTGTTATATGACTTGTAATTTGCATATTTTAAAAGTTAATCAAACCCTAGATTTATTCAATATTTGAGCCCTATTTTCTATTGGTTTATAACTCATTTTGAGGGCTAAATTGTATTGTTGTTGTAACTTGTTTCTTGTTGTAATTTCCTATCTTTATTGCAAGTTTTACAACAATCGTTGGTAATTTTCAAATTTGAGTGGTTTGTGAATTGTTTTGCATGAGATAGTTACTTGATAAACCCCCTAAATCAGCCTTAGAACACTTTAAACCAAACCTGCAATTTAATTTGAGTAACCACCCTATCCTTGATTGATGCATATCTTTGGTGGTGAATTGGATATATATTTAGGAGGTCTTAGAATTGATTGTGTCTTTCCTTAAATAGTCCTAAGTCCTACTAGGGAAGCCTCCCACTTTTGTGTTGTATCCATCATTCACTAAAAGCAGAGAATTTTCTTAGGTGATAGTGGCAACACTTCCAATGTTCCACTAATTAAATGACCTATGAGGATTTGCACTAAAGGTGCTAGATTTTGTTATAACATGCATTATATGATAGCATTGAAAGGTTATTATGTCATTATGTTTTATAGCACCGTGAATCAAATCATAGTATTTGCATTCAACGTGTGCATGGTGAGATGAATCTTTCTTTTAACACCCATTAAATAGATGTGATTGAATCGATAAAATCAATTCAAATAACATAATTTAACTAATTGATTAAATGGATTCTTCCAAAGGTTCCTTCAAGAAGCTTGCATGTCTTCTCATACCTCTCCATAATCCAAAGGCAATAGGAGCAAACCCAAAGGATGGGAATGAATAAAGAAAAATTCTTGAACCACCATGTAAACATGACTCAAAGAAGCCACAACTAACATCAACTAAGAAAATGGCCAATTCATAACCAAAGGATCCAATTCTATGTCCCCACCCTCCAATTCTGGTCCACACCCCACAAAACACCCATGGTAGTGGTGTGGAGAAGGATACTACCTTAGTGACATTGAAACCCTCTAGGAGTAAAGCACCCTTATATATCAAATAATCAAATAGAGAAAGGAGGTAGATATTTTACCTTACCTAAAAACATTTGAGCTTCTAATTCCTTCTAGCTAATTAGTCTTTGTAACAAGTCCATGAGCACATGTCAATTCTATTGGGTGGATCGAAGTTCAAAAGAAAAAAAGGAAAAGAGATTTTCATTTGACAAATCACAATACATAGTGACCATGTAACATATATGTCTCTTTGTAAAAAAGTAAAGTAGGAACTATATGTGTTGTGACTCTATTTTGTGCTTTATTTGTTTTATCAATAAAAGTTAACTTACCAAAAAAATCAATTTATCAATCTTCTTAGAAACCCTTTGTAGGACCACTTCCCACAACTCCTACGGAGAGAGATGAAACACAAAGTGGATCCCTAGGATTTTAAAATCTTGGCCATGTTGAAGTCCACACCCCACAAAACACCCATGGTAGTGGTGTGGAGAAGGATACTACCTTAGTGACATTGAAACCCTCTAGGAGTAAAGCACCCTTATATATCAAATAATCAAATAGAGAAAGGAGGTAGATATTTTACCTTACCTAAAAACATTTGAGCTTCTAATTCCTTCTAGCTAATTAGTCTTTGTAACAAGTCCATGAGCACATGTCAATTCTATTGGGTGGATCGAAGTTCAAAAGAAAAAAAAGGAAAAAGAGATTTTCATTTGACAAATCACAATACATAGTGACCATGTAACATATATGTCTCTTTGTAAAAAAGTAAAGTAGGAACTATATGTGTTGTGACTCTATTTTGTGCTTTATTTGTTTTATCAATAAAAGTTAACTTACCAAAAAAAAAATCAATTTATCAATCTTCTTAGAAACCCTTTGTAGGACCACTTCCCACAACTCCTACGGAGAGAGATGAAACACAAAGTGGATCCCTAGGATTTTAAAATCTTGGCCATGTTGAATCCAATACCATTCTTGACATGAAAACCAATTAGGAACCTCTTTCTCACTGAGCCAAAAGCAGTATAGGTTTTAGCCATTTGAAGCTTAGAGCTTAAATCTGTACATAATATTTGCAAGTAATCCAAAGTATTGTCAAGAGTTTCTTTCTCCTCCAAAATAATTCAATCATCAACAAAATGCTCATTACAAGTTCACCATCATCATCACCGGGAAAGGGGATACCTTTGATAATGTCATGAATCAGTTCTAAAGAAAGTAACCTAACACTTATGTTTCCATCACATATAGGGCATGTTCTATATTGAAGCCTTGATGAATTGAACTAAACAAGACAACTTCTTATGATCTAACTTGGTTAATGGACAAGGAAGCAATGAGTTGAGCAAAGAGGGTTTCTATAACTTTAATGGAGAAAGGGACAAACCGAAAGGATTTTAACATAGTAAGAATGAAAGGGCACTCTAACCTATCATAATCCTTTCAAATTCAGTTTTGATGAATATAGATTTTAACTCCGGACTCCTAGCCCATTCCATGCATTCCCATACTACAATGATATTAGCCAGGATATACCATCCTCTAATGAGTCCACTATGTTTAGGCTTGATGACTTTTGGCAGAATATGCTTCACACATGAGGCCATGTCCTAGGCAATAATTTTGTATGAGAAATTTAGCAATGTTATCAAGTTCTCATTGGTGATTAGATCGTGATATCTAGGTTTCAAAATGAACCTAATCATATCCTTGTTGATATAACTCCCCAATGATTGCAACTAAAAAAATTCCTTTTACCCTTGGAGCATGTCAACACCCATAAATTCCCATGTGGATTGGTAAAACTCACATGGGTAGCCATCAAGGCCTATAGAATTGTCATAGACCATTTCTTTCAAACTAGTTGTCAACTCATCTAAATTCAACCCTTGATTGCATAACCTTTCAATGTTGTTCAATCCTCAAATGGTGAGGAACCACATCAACACACAGTTGCATGACAACCTTCCTCTCATATGTCAACCCTTGTGTTTGAAACACCATCTTATGATAATACAAAAACTCATCTTTGGTATCTACTTGGTTTATATTTCTCCCTTAAACAGTTTTAAGGGATTTAATTAGCTCCACCGCTTGTTTTAAGGCTAGGTATTTAAAGAAATATTTGGTTGGCTTATCCCCATATATAGACATTTCAAACGGGCATTGATGTAAACCCCCTTGTTCTATAAATTTCTCAACTTTGGGAAAGTGGTGGCAGACCCTGGCTGATCCAAGTTCTATTTATGTCCGATCTGTATTTTTTTTTGTATGTTCAGGTCTAATTGATTCAAACTACCTTGTATTTGAATCTCGATAACTGAAAACAATTCTATGAATCCTATAAGCTACATGCATATAGCTTGTCATTTAATCGTTCTCCAAATAGTTAAACCACCAGAATTTAAAGAAGGAATACATACCTTTCTCCAATCCAAGAGATTTAGCTATATCAAAACCCAACCACCGGGCAATGGAACCACCGGCCCACAGAGATAACTGGGTCACTGGAAACACCAGCCACCCATACCAAGACACAATAAAGCTCTATACTGGTTTCCCCTGTATAGATGATGTTTGGACTGCCACCTCTTTTTCGACACTGAAAAACACTTAGGAATTATGTTCCTAGTGTTGTCTATGGGTTGAAGAGGAAGGTATCCAAATAGTTGGGCAAGTAATTGGGAAGAGTTTGGATGATATGTTGAGGAATTGGCTAGACCTTCCAACTCATCATGGTGGAATGCATGACGTAGACTTGTGGTATTATGTAGTCAATGCAGGGATGCATTGTGTAGATGTGGCCATGGGTATTGGCACCTTGATGGTTATTATATTGGTAATTATTTGTTGCATTATGAAAAGTCTGTGGTGCTAAAAATGCATAATGAATGATAGTTACATTAGTAATGTTGGAAAAAGCAAGGCATATTATAATATTCATTGATGATTTTTTCATATATACATAGATACATTTAACAAAAAATAAGAATATGCTCTTGAAACCTAGTTACCAACTTGACAAAAACCCTTAGAGTTTTCAGTTTTTTCGAGGTCATATTGTGTGGCTGACTTTAACCCCATTTTTTTAAAGTTTCACTTAATGCATTTCTTAGGGAAACTACCTGAGCACTTCCTCTCATTTTAAGGATGGTACCGAGAGTAAAATGGATTCTTTAAGGTTCAAGGTCAAGTCAACATCTCAACAACAATTGACCAACAAAAAGAAAACATGCCACACACTAGGATTTGAACTTGAGTATGGGGAGGAAACAACTTTTCCTCTCAACCACTCAAGCTACACCCAACTGACAAATTTGAAACTTCTAATTTTTTTTAAATGTCAATTTTCCTTCTTCTTTTTTTTTAAATATATATAATGATAAAGTATAACCATGTTTTTCCAATACCTAAAATTTGACTTTACTTGATGTTAAATTTAATAATATTACTACATGTTTTTTGACTTTTAAAATTTTTGATTTATTTTTATTTCATTTATGATATCACATATTTTAAATTAAAATCTTATGTTTTTGACCCTTTTTAAGCTTTACTTCAATGCATGCTTGAAAGATATAGACAAACAACACTATTTTTAAAAATTTAGCAAAAAACTATTGCTAATTATAATTAATACCCTATACATTTTAGAAGTTTGTTGTTTAAATTACCATTTCAAATAAAGTCTTTCATGGTGAAACTTGGAAGAAAAAGTTTAATTTTAAATTGATTTAGAGGTAGAATGTATTGAAAAAAAAAATTCTATGGTGAAATTTGAAGAAAAAAAATTAACTTTAAATTGAAAAATGAAAAATTGACTATATGACAAAATGTGGATAAACAATAATTTTATTTGTAATTTCATTGAATTTTATAATGATACAAAACTATGACATTTGATACCTATTCTTTTTATATATTTCAATACTACACAAATCTAAATTAGGTTTAGCATATGTGGTTATGAGATGGAGTGTTATCATCTCCACCCAAGTTCTATTCTCATTAATGACATATTGAGTTCATTATTATTTTAAAATCTATTAATTTTTTCATAGTGATTTTGATGATACTATATTAAAATAGTTTTTAAAATATTAAAATACCAATCATTAAAAAAAAGTACTTGGAGTGATAAACTATTAATTCATGAGTTTTAATTTTAAGGAACATGAAACAAAAAAGTTAAAAAAAAGGTACTTGGAGTGATAACCTATTAATTCATGAGTTTTAATTTTAAGGAACATAAAACAAAAAAGTTAGAATTTTTTAAGTTTGATTCACTATCTGTATGAGAGAGAGATACTATTGAAAACCTTGTTCGTATGGACTCGGGACCTCGGGAAAAAGGTGGTTGGTCGCCAGTTTTGGATTATGTTAACTTTCCTCCCGTCCTTCCCGCTAGACCAACGACTCCGAAGGACCCGATAGCCTTTCTGTCCCCAAGCCCTCCTATTTTTCCAGCCATTCTCGAAGAGGAGGTCTCCAACACTCTTGCGGGCTATGTTGAGTCGACCTTAAGTGACCACTCGTTGGATCTACTGCTTCTCCACCTCCTGGCCCCATCCCAATTCCTATGTATTTAGGGAAGACCCTTGTTCCACTACCCAACACAAATATTGACACATTTGCCTTATCCGGGGAGGGGATTCTTCTTGGGATGGAACCAACTTGGTCACGGGGTTTAGGCTTGGAATTATCGACTATCAAAACACGAAGCACCTGTAAAAATGCCTCCATAGTAGGATCGAGCTCGGATTCACAGTCATCTGTTTCAAAACTAGGGGCACTTAGAGGCATGAAAGCCCTTGCCCGGGTTAAGTCATGATCCTTCTATCCCTCAACATTAGAGGGGTTGGAGGACCCCTAAAACTTTCCTCTGTGAGAAGACTCCTAGAGAAAATCCATCCTTCTGTTATCCTTCTACAAGAAACATTGGTGGATGCGGCAAAAGCTAGGAATTTCATGTTTATGCTCAGGCCTGAGTGGATGATCTGTGCGGTAAGTGCAATAGGAAATTTAGGTGGGCTCCTTATTTCTTGGGATCCTACCCAATTGGAGTTAACACCGGTCCTAAGTCTTGGCGGGATTTTTTTTACGGGCACCTGCTTTGCGATGAGAAGAAAGGTGGCATTTCTGAATACATATGGTCCTTGCACCGATCGTAAATTGTTCTGGGATAAACTTGATATTGTGGGTCTTTTGGCTATAGAAGACTTGATACTGGTAGGAGATTTAAATCTAACGACCAATGCAAAGGAGATTTGGGGGGAGAACGCTCGGGTTGATTCCCTAGTGGCCTACTTCAAGCAGTTATTTTCAAAAAACAACTTGGTGGATGTGACACCGGATGCGGTGGTGTCGACCTGGAGGAATGGGAGGTCGGGAACTGAAGGGATTTCAAAAAGATTAGATAGGTTTTTTGGGGCAGATAGTGTGATCATGTCAACAAGTAGAATCTGTGCTTGGGTTGAATATCCATACATATCATATCACGTGCCCATTTGTTTACAGCTAGGAGAAGATAGATCTGAGGTCGCTTACCCTTTTAAATTAAATCCAGCTTGGTTACAAGAAGTCTGTTTTGACAATTTGGTGAGAGATGTCTGGAATTATCCTTCTCATCAGACACCTGAGGGTGCTCAATACAATTTGGTCAGAAAATCAAATTGTTTAAAAGATCGAACAAAGATTTGGTTAAGAGAAAAACGAAACAAGGAATGTGAAGAATTGGTCAACCTTAAGTGTGAAATAGTTGATCTCGTCTGAATGAAAGCACAGGGCCTACATGGTGAAGACTATGAGAATAATATGAGGGCCTTCGAGGAAAATCGTAAAAAAATGCTTCTGTAGAAGGAGGAGAGATGGAGATTGAAAAGCAAGGCTCTATGGATATCCTATGGTGATAAAAACATGAAGTTTTTCCACCGTTTTGCTAGCTACCACAGGAATAAAAATCATCTGTGGGAGATTGAGGATGAGGATGGGAGGATCTATCAGCAAGAGGAAGACATAAAAAAAATGTGATTAACTATTTTAAAACTTATTATTAGGCATCGGGCACAACTACCCTAAGTGATCAGATTGATATGGTTAGGCTCTTTCCTAGAATGGTTAAGGAAGAGGAGGTTGCGGCTCTTGAAAAACCATGCAATAAGGAGGAGGTTCTAGAGGTGTTAAAGGGGTTTACAAAGGACAAGAGCCTGGGGCCCAATGATTGGACAGTTGAATTTTATATTCATTTCTTTGATTTAGTCGACCAAGTTCTGGTGGATGTTGTGGAGGAGTCGAGAACCAGAGGTGAAGTGATAAAACAATTAAATTCAACTTTTATTGCTCTGATTCCCAAAGCTAATCATCCCAACAAGTTTTTAGATTAACGACCCATAGCGCTGTGCAACCTATGTTATACGATCATTACAAAGATAATAGCAAGAAGAATCTGCCCAATCCTTTCTCGAGCGTTATCTGAAGAACAACTAGGTTTCCTCAAAGGCATAAAGATTCTAGACCCAATTGGTATGGCACATAAGTGCCTTCATAGCATTAAAACAAAAAAATTGCAGGCTATTATATTGAAGTTGGACCTCAAGAAAGCTTACGACTATATCGATTGGGATTTCTTCTGTCTTATTCTTCTCCAATGTGGTTTCGGGGTGGTCACTACAAAATGGGTAATGGGTTGTATTTCATCGGCAGTTTTTTCTGTCCAAATCAATGGGGAGGCAACAAAGTTTTTTCAGAGTGAGCGTGGATTGCGCCAGGGATGTCCCCTGTCACCCTTTTTATTCATTCTAGTGCTGGAGGTCCTTAGGATCTTGCTGAAAAAGGGACAAGTTGAAGGAACACTGACTGGGATTAAAGTATCTAGACTGATAAAGGTTTTACACCTGCTATTTGTCGATGATGTGATCATCATGACAAGTGCCAAGATGTCTGAATGGGTAGAAATACACAAAATTCTCATTTTTTTCTGCAAGGTATCAGGCTTGAGAATCAATTATCAAAAATCAATCTTTTTGCATATAGGCACTCCGACTGCTATTACAGAAGAGCTAAAGGTGTTATATAGTATCGAATCAATAGACCTAGTAGGGGGTTTCAATTACTTGGGGTATTTCCTAAAATTAGCCAGCTATAAAGCGGAGGATTGGAAATGGCTCTTGGAAAAGTTCAAGCGTAGAATTAACCACTGGTGTAATAGGTTGTTATTTATGGGAGGAAGGTTTATTCTTGTTAAAGCAGTCTTGGAAAGTTTACCAGTTTATTGGTTGGCCTTAGCACATATCCCATTGGCAGTCTTAAATAAAATTAGGCAGTTGGTCTTTTCATTTCTTTGGTCTGGCAACAAACAAAGTAGCAGTTATCACTTGTGCAGGTGGGATCTGATATCGAAGCCAAAATCTTATGGAGGTTGGGGATTGAGAAATTTGTATATATTTTATAGAGCTTTGATAGTGAATACTCTTTGGAGAGTTCTGATGAAGCCAGGTATTTGGAATCGAGTGATAAGACAAGTACCTACCACATGAACAGGTCCACACGTGGTTAAGATCAACATCGACACAGTCGACCGGTGGGTCACATACCTGGAAAAACCTCTTAATTTCATTATCACTTGTTCTCCAATGGATAGCTTGGAATCCTAGAACTAGGCAGTCAATTGTCATCGAGCATGATTTTATTTTAGGCCTGGGTAAAAACTCACTTCTATCATCTAATCTCATTAAAAGACTCAATCATAACATAATTCATTATCTATACCAAGCAAGTTGTGAACAAGCCCATGGAGCGCTATGCTCTCACTGGTTGGACAACTCTGCTCTGGAGCTTGAGGGAGTAGAGGAAGTTGAATAGGAAAGTTTTAGACAGAACTTGATTATCACAGGTATTCATCTATAGGATCGTCTGGATTCTCTCCTATTGACATGAGGTGACAACACATGCCAACTCTCAGTAAAAAACATGTATAAAGAGGTTGCGGCAAAGATTTGGACGACCAAAACTGCGGGATGGAGGCGAAAGATATGGAAATGGGGATGTCCATTAAACAATAAGATTTTCACTTGGTTAGTGGCAGAAAACAAGATCCTTGTCTGGGAAAATCTCCAAAGTGTGGCTGGATCAGCCCTGGCATTTGTATTTTATGCAAAACTTCTAGCGAAACAGGTATGCATTTATTTGTGAACTGTCCATTCACCATCGTTGTCTGGAACAAGGTTATTAGCTCTCTAAAATTATCCCAGGGATGGAATGGATAATCGGTGAGTGACTTCTATGATATCTGGATAAAGGCAAACCCTTCTTACCCTTCGCTGCCAGATCTCCTTTGTTGGTATATTTGGATTGATAGAAACTCATCCATCTTTGATGCAGGCTCTCCCTCCATTCAAAAGGTTTCCTTTAAAAATTTAGGAGCTGTCAAAATTTATGGACTCAAGGATAAAGTTCCACCTTCTCGCTTTTCTCAAGTAATACTTCCGATAGGGAAAGTTGTTGCATAGTTCGATGGAGCAACACAAAAAATAGGAAATCTAAGTGGGGCAGGAGGTAAAATAATGATAAATAGTCATACATTTTATCTGTGGACATTCAAGTGTGGGAAAGGATCTAATACCAGGGTTCAACTCCTGGGGGCATGGGCCTCCCTCACCTTGGCCCATAGACTGTCCATTCCTTATTTGTTGTTGCTAGGGGATTCCAAGATAGTAATAGATTGGCTCAATAAGAAGGCAACCCTACATGCGATTGCTCTCGAAAGCTGGAAAGAACGGATCATAGAATCTATTTCACTCTTCAGGGACATATCATTTGGTCATATTTATAGAGAAGAGAACATGGATGCAGACATCTTATCAAAGAAAGCACTTACAAATCTGTCTGGAAAAATAGCTTATACATAGTGGGAGGATGGAAATGAGGGCCCCACCCTCTACTTACAGTTATACTAATCCAACATTCAGAGCTAGTTCTCTCATGATCTTTTTTGTGGATGATTATGTATATGAGATCTTTCTCTTTTGTCTCCGCTAGTAGGTGTATGTATGGAACGCCTTGCATAAATATGTTGTAGATGTCAAAGATCTCCTTTTTTATTACAGTTCAGTTATCGAAAAATCACATGTATGAAACTTATTATATTTTTTTGAATATAAAGAATAATTTTTCAGTGAAAAAAAACAAAAAAGTTAAAAGGTTATAAGATAACATTGACTATCTTATTCTTGTTTAATAATTATTTGAAAATCTAAATAATTTATGCATCACCAAGATTTCTATGTGATAAAACAAATTTATTTCTCAAATGTATAATTTTTTTTTTTAAATCGAACTAATTTTTTTCATCAATAAGATTGATGCATAATAACTATGTGATTATCACAATGTAAACTTTTAACATGATAACTATGTGATTATTAGTACGTTAGCTTTTACTTTGTTATGATGGATTAATACTTAACTTGAATAAGATGCATCATCATGGAAATATGAGTAATAAAATTATAAATGGTTTTTAAAGGGAGAGGAGTGATACATCAATAATTAAACTTCCTTAGATTTAATAAGATGCGGCATCATATAGAAATGAGTAATAAAATTGTAAATCATTATTAGTTATTGGATTTGAGAATTGTCCGTAAAATTGTAAATCATTATTAGTTATTGGATTTGAGAATTGTCACATACATCAAGTGTTGTTTAAAATAATAATAATTTATTTATTTATTTGTTTTATAATTATTATTTTTTTCTATTTTATTTTTAAAAATATAATGATTTTGGTAATATATTATATGAAAATAGTTTTTAAAATATTAAAATGTTAATCATAAAAAAATGTTTGGAGTGATAAACTATTAATTTTATATTAATTTTAGTTTGATTTTAAAAATTTGTTAGAAACAACAAAAATTATTTACAAACAAAAACATATATTATTAAAAATAAAATATGTATTTAAATTTAACATGGAAAAAAAAAAAGTTATAAGATAATTATTAACTAGCTTTTTCTTTTTTCATAATTATTTTAAAATCAAAATAATTTATGTATTAATAATATTTCTATATTTAATAGATAATTAATTTAAAATTTAATTAAAATTTTCACCAATAAAGTTGTGACATGATAACTATGAATATTTAAGCTTTAACTATGTTATTACTTCAACTTTAACTATGTTATGGTAAATCAATACCTAACTTAAATGAATAAGAACTTTAACTATGTTAATACTTGAGCTTTAACTATGTTATGATGGATCAATACCTAAGAGCTTTTAACTATGTTAATACTTAATTGAGCTTTAACTATGTTACGATGGATCAATACCTAACTTGAATAAGATGCAACATCATGTAGAAACGATTAATAAAATTTCAAATGAATATTAGTTGTTGGGTTTTAGAATTGTAACATTTAAAATTAAATTTTATTTTATTTTATTTTTTTGGTTGGTTTTAAAGTGAATATTATTTTATTTTCCAAATTATATAAAAATATAAAAATGATTTTATTTTTTATTTTAAGGAATAATATTGGTTTTTTTCCCATTATTTTATAAAAGTTGCAATTTTAACTCTCTATTTTATTTTATTGGTTTGTTTTAAAGTTGATATTATTTTATTTTCCAAATTATATAAAAATATTAAAATGAGTTTTACTTTTGATTTTAAGTAACAACATTGATTTTTTGCCATCATTTTATAAAAGTTGCAATTTTTTTTTTTTGTAAGTAAGAGAGGGGAGAATCCTTCTATTCAATCCATGAAAAAGAGTACAAAGTAGTACATTGACTTGCGGATGGGAAAAGACCCCCCAGAAAGAGAACAGGGGATCATTTGTAACTAGCCTATGCTAAAGGAGATCCA
>SNQJ01S0004444.1:208407-262347 GCA_010110895.2 Picea sitchensis | reverse complement strand
ACCTGCATACAGAGAGAAGATCCGGCAATGGTTTTGATGAAAAGGGGAAAGCTTGCCGTGATCTCGGAGCTAGTCTTGCTGCTATGGAGGTTAAGGCAGCGGCGGCGGCGGCTAGGGTTTAGTTCTTGCTGGTTCGCCTCGGCTCGGCACATGACCGTCGCTTCTTTCTCCCCGTTAGGGTTCCGTCTCATTTGCATGACCCTCACGCAGTCGCTCAGCGATCTCTTGGGTCCTGGGCCGATTAGAAGCTTGCTCAACCAGCCGTGTAATCTGAGGGTGACTTCACCGTTGGGGCTCTGGAGCATCTGGTCCATTCCCTGGGGGCCGCGGGAGGTGCAGAGGAATCGCGCATCGGCCTTGGCGGCCGAGAGGTTGGCCTTCTGAGCGATTGGGCCTTGGGTTTTCTGCTCCTGCTCCTTTATTCTGAAAAATGGCCTCCCGAGCTCATCAAATGCCAACGCCATTCCCTCGTGAGCGTGGCTATAGTTGATGGACGCATAACCGTGGGGGTTCCTGCTGATCTGATCTCTGCCAACGCTATCTGAAGGGACGAGGGCCAACTGACTGAAGAAGTCGTAGGGCTGCCCTTGGGTGGCGGTGGGATCCAGATCTCCCACGTTCAGAGAAGCGTTCAGAAGAAACGTCGCCGCCTGTTGCTGCTGATCGGGGTTCGGCTTCAGCGCCATGGCTTCGATCCCGTCCAAGCTAGGGTTTCGTTCACATGTTTTCAAAATTTAAAACAAACAAAATAAAAGTTGCAATTTTAACCCAGGTTATTTTCCAAAAAAAATATAATGATTTTGGTCGTACTACTATATCAAAATAGTTTTAACAATCATTATATTAAAATAAGTTTTAGTTTTGATTTTAAGGATGATTTTTTTTAGGTCATCAAGTTGTAATTTTAATCCTAAAAAGGTTGGAGGGGTGAAAAGTTGATATACCACTTTTTCATTTGGGGTTGATTTTAAGGTTATTTTAGTAAACATTAGGGCCATGGTTGCAAAATATTATAATTTTAACCTGGAATTTTTTTTATTGGTAACACCACTTTTCGATTGGAGGGTTGATTTTAATGAATAATGAAAAATTATGATTTGTTAAGGCCGGAGTTCTCATTTTGAAGTCATAGTTCTCAATAACTATGTTTTGAAAGAACCATTGATTTCAAAGTAGTAGCTAAAATGCAACATAATCGACATGTGAAGTTTTTTAGGTTTGATGAAGGAGTTGAATATGTCAATCATGCATTTGAGGGATTCTTGTCCAAAAATTCCATCTCATGGTAGCACACTATGCCATACATGCCTCAACATAATGGTGTTACTAAGTAAGGAACGATACATTCATTGACATGACTAGATGTATGCTTCAGGGGAAGAGGATAACTTCTTACACTTTTCTTCTGGAATATGAACCCAAGCTATGAATCCAAAGGTCTTGGAATGCACAATAATGGGTTTCCTTCCAAAGGTGTCACATTCCTCACAACATTGGTGAGAACCCTAGTCATCCATATATCATGATGGGTTATTTTGAAGAGTCCAAGGATTACTAGCAATATGATTTGAGTAAGCAAGAGATGATCATCGAGACAAATGTTATTTTTTATGAGAAAGTTTCATGGTCAACTCATCTTTCTTCTCCCTCTTATGTTATTCCAAATTTTCATGTTCTACTTGTCTTTCTTCTCCCTCTTATGTTATTCCACTTGATTTTCCATCAAGTTCATATTTATAAGAGGAAATAGATACTTTTAAACCTACTTATCTCAACATTTCTAATGATGTGGTTTAGGATATCCATGATGAGAGTCCATTGGAGACTTCTTTTGCAAGGGATACTTGTTGGGCTACGAAGACCATTGAGGTTGTTGGTGCGAATACAGGTGATGTGAAGGATTCCAAGATGACTGAAACCCAAAAACAAGAAGAAAATTTTTCACTTGAGACTAGAGTGTTGGATACATGTGATCCTCAAGCATATGCAAATGTTTATGATAGGGAAAAATGGGAGATTTTTATGACTCAAGAGTACAACCCCTTAATGAAGAACAATACTTGAGAGTCATTTCCTTGTCCAAAAGGGAATAATGTGGTGAAATGCATATGGGTTTATAAGACCGGGTTCACTTTTGATGTTGTTGTGGAGGGATAAAAGGCTCGATTGGTAGTAAAGGGTTTCTCATAACATGAAGTTATTGAATATACTAAGACATTTGCTCATGTAATAAAGATTTAATCTATCTAGATTGTTCTCTCTCTTGTCACTAGTTTTGTTGGGAGGTGCATCATATGGATGTGAAAAGTTCATTCTTACATGTGGATCCTCATAAGGAGATCTATATGGAATAGCAACCAAGTTTTTTGCATGATGGTAATCCTCCACTTCTATGAAATTTGACGAAATACTTGTATGGCTTGAACAAGCACCTTGGGCATTGTTACCCCCTCACATATAGGGATAACTAGAGGATATTTTTTCTCCCATGATCCACATCATAGACAACAATTATGATGATGACATTCAGGATTCTCCACAAACAATTTCCCACATATTTCTACCATTTTATTCTCATCTCGCTCACATCAAATGCTATGGTGCATGACACACATGAGGTACCTTGTTCTATTTCTTCATATTAAGTGTCAATGATCAATGCATTTGACATGAAAATAATGACCATGGGTTGAATCAGATGATGAGTCATGATGCTTTGAATCTACAACTTTTGCCTTGTTTCACTTTGGTGATCATCATCATCTCCCAGTCAAGTGTTGTCACTCTTGAGAAAAGTTGTACTACTAGGGGCGTTGATAGGGGTAACATGTCCATATCCCAATCCATATGTAACATGCTCCATCTTTCCCATTTATGGTATCCTTTTGTTTCGGTTGGTTTTCATATGTCACATATATAGGTTCATGCTTCATAATCCCGTGAGAAGGAGCTAGAATGTTCGAGGTTGATGCAACTTGATATAAAAATACGTATATAGAAAGAGAAAATGTTAAACTCAAATTGAAAAGAAAAACATAGAAGAAATAAAATCAAAATCAAGAACGGAGAAAGAATAAAGCATGGGCTCTACCCCCTCATTAAGAAGTCATCACCCAAAGTCCTATGCAATGAATGCATACCTAAAAAAGGACTTAGCGAATGAAAATCAAAATCCAAAAGAGGTTGAATGAATAAAGAAAAAGACAAATGGGGGCTTGGAAAGACACAATGTCGAAGAAAGGACGACTCATTGCCTAAGCACTCCCAAATACAAAGGCGTTCATGAGGATGAATATCATACATAACCTTACATGACTATGCCACCACCCATGAAGTGAACTTCAAACCATACCATATGTCATTATACAAATTCCTTGATGGGTTTCTTGAGAAATGTTCTTTTTCCTAGGTATTGACACACCTAATAGGGGTTAATGATTATCCTCTCATACATAAACTATGCAAATTGTATAGGTTTATGAGCTAGTGTGAAGTTTGAAGAAAATGCTTAATGTGACCTATCTAATGGCTTTCACATTGACATGACTCACTTTCTATGTTGCATTTGACTTATGTACATGCCTCTGGATTTGATGGATACATTTGACCATGTAAGCCCCTCCTTAGATGATGTACTTCACATGGCTATTCACTTGGATTGAGACTTGGTCCTTTGGAGGATGTTGAGGGGATAATTGCCCATTTTATGGAGGTCCTCCCACCATGTTTGAGAGGTCATTCCACTTACTTTGATGAGATATCACACCTTTTGGGGATATGATATGACACTTATGGATGAAACGTTACCTCTTGGAGGGAATGTTTCACCTTTTGAGCCCCTACACACTACTTTGAAGTGAGACATTCACTTATGGAGGTCATTCATGCAACATGTGTGGCCTCTAGCATGCATTTATGACAAACAATTTGGCATTAGAGCATATTTACTTCATTTTGGAGGCATCATTGGAGGTCTTAGTTACATATCCTCTCTTGTATCATGGATATTTTATGACTTGTTTCCTTATCTCTAGGGTTTGTAAGAGATAAAGGCATTATTTTATGTTATTATGGATTTTGATGGATGAGGCTTTTGATGGATGAGAAGGGTGCTTAATCTCTCACATAAATAAGAAAAACACTTCTCACTTGTAAATCATTTTTACTTGTGGAGAACTATTACTACTTGTCCACTATTTCTCTTCTCTAAAATCACTATGGATGGATAGTTAGAGTGACTTCTTTTGGATGGCTTTACTTCTTTATGGATGCTCATGGCTACGGTTTTGAAGATTGAAATATTTCTTGAGTATGTGTTCTCACTTTATTTTGTGGATTTTGTTATGAATGATTATAAGTGTAATTGTGCTTCTCTAGCGGTGGTTGTGCATTCTCTTCATATTTTTCTTGAACAAATCCCTCTTTTCAAAGATCTTGGAAGATTACTACTGGAGTATCTTCCCTTGAATCATCTTGAAGTTTTGTAAGGAACTAGGATGATCTTCTAGGGTTTGTAGTGGAAAACCCTATATATCAACCTAGATCTCCTCAAGGGAGTCCTTAATTAACCCCATATGCCCCAAAAAATATAGTAGGCACTAGTCTTCTCCCTTTAGTCAATCATAAACCAAAAATTCAAATTTTATTTTATGTTTTAGGGTTTTGTTTAGCTTACATTTAATTTTCAGCCATCACAAACCCTAGACATCTAGGGTTTTCATGCATATTTTTTTAATCTAAAGTTCTAGGGTTTTCTTGCATGTTCTTGACCTAGAATCCTAGGGATTTCTTGCATGTTTGACCTAAAATCATTTTATTGCATAAAATTTTCCTTGTTGATTTATATTGTTGCATAACTAGGGCTAGACGTCTTGCTTTAGTTGGTTTTTATATGACTTGTAATTTTCATATTTTAAAAGTTAATCAAACCCTAGATTTATTCAATATTTGAGCCCTATTTTCTATCGGTTTATAACTCATTTTGAGGGCTAAATTGTATTTTTGTTGTAACTTGTTTATTGTTGTAATTTCATATCTTTATTGCAAGTTTTACAACAATCATTGGTAACTTCCAAATTTGAGTGGTTTGTGAATTGTTTTGCATGAGATAGTTACTTGACAAACCCCCTAAATCAGCCTTAGAACACTTTAAACCAAACCTGCAATTTAATTTGAGTAACCACCCTATCCTTGATTGATGCATATCTTTGGTGGTGAATTGGATATATATTTAGGAGGTCTTAGACTTGATTGTGTCTTTCCTTAAAGAGTCCTAAGTCCTACTAGGGAAGCCTCCCTTGTGTTGTATCCATCTTTCACTAAAACGAGGGAATTTTTTTCTTAGGTGATAGTGGCAACACTTCTAATGTTCCACTAGTCGAAGCACCCTATGTGGGATTTGCACTAAGGTGCTAGATTTTGTTATAACTTGCATTATATGATAGCATTGAAACATTATTATGTCATTATGTTTTATAACACTGTGAATCAAATCATAGTATTTTCATTCAACGTGTGCATGGTGAGATGAATCTTTCCTTTAACACCCATTAAATAGATGTGATTGAATCAATAGAATCAATTCAAGTAACATAATTTAACTAATTGATTAAATGAATTCTTCCAAAGGTTCCTTCAAGAAGCTTGCATGTCTTCTCATACCTCTCCATAATCCAAAGGCAATAGGAGCAAACCCAAAGGATGGGAATGAATAAAGAAAAATTCTTGAACCACCATGTAAACATGACTCAAAGAAGCCACAACTAACATCAACTAAGAAAATGGCCAATAACATCAACTAAGAAAATGGCCAAGTCAGAACCACGGGATCCAATTCTATGTCCCCACCCTCCAATTCTGGTCCACACCCCACAAAACACCCATGGTAGTGGTGTGGAGAAGGATACTACCTTAGTGACATTGAAACCCTCTAGGAGTAAAGCACCCTTATATATCAAATAATCAAATAGAGAAAAGAGGTAGATATTGTACCTCACCAAAAAAAGTTTGAGCTTCTAATTCCTTCTAGCTAATTAGTCTTTGTAACAAGTCCATGAGTACATGCCAATTCTGTTGGGTGGATCGAAATTCGAAAGAAAAAAAAAGGAAAAAGAGATTTGCATTTGACAAATCACAATACATAGTGACCATGTAACATCTATGTCTCTTTGTAAAAAGTCAAGTAGGGATTGTATGTGTTGTGACTATATTTTGTGCTTTATTTGTTTTATCAATAAAAGTTAACTTACCAAAAAAAAAAATCAATTTATCAATCTTCTTAGAAACCCTTTGTAGGACCACTTCCCACAACTCCTATGGAGAGAGATGAAACACAAAGGGGATCCCTAGGATTTTAAAATCTTGGCCATGTTGAATCCAATACCATTCTTGACATGAAAACCAATTAGGAACCTCTTTCTCACTGAGCCAAAAGCAGTATAGGTTTTAGCCATTTGAAGCTTAGAGCTTAAAGCTTTACATAATATTTGCAAGTAATCCAAAGTATTGTCAAGAGTTTCTTTCTCCTCCAAAATAATTCAATCATCAACAAAATGCTCATTACAAGTTCACCATCATCATCACCGGGAAAGGGGATACCTTTGATAATGCCATGGATCAGTTCTAAAGAAAGTAACCTAGCACTTATGTTGCCATCACATAGAGGGCATGTTCTATATGGAAGCCTTGATGAATTGACCTAAACAAGATAACTTGTTATGATCTAACTTGGTTAATGGGTAGGGAAGCAATGAGTTGAGCAAAGAGGGTTTCTACAACTTTAATGGAGAAAGGGACAAACCCGAAGGATTTTAACATAGTAAGAATGAAAGGGCACTCTAACCTATCATAATCCTTTCAAATTCAGTTTTGATGAATATAGATTTTAACTCCAGACTCCTAGCCCATTCCATACATTCCCATGCTACAATGATATTAGCCAGGATATAACATCCTCTAATGAATCCAGTATGTTTAGGCTTGATGACTTTTGGCAGAATATGCTTCACACACGAGGCCATGTCCTAGGCAATAATTTTGTATGAGAAATTTAGCAATGTTATCAAGTACTCATTGGTGATTAGATCGTGATCTCTAAGTTTCAAAATGAACCTAATCATATCCTTATTGATATAACTCCCCAATGATTGCAACTAAACAAATTCCTTTTACCCTTGGAGCATGTCAACACCCATAAATTCCCATGTGGATTGGTAAAACTCACATGGGTAGCCATCAAGGCCTGTAGACTTGCCATAGACCATTTCTTTCAAACTAGTTGTCAACTCATCTAAAGTCAACCCTTCCCTTGATTGTATAACCTTTCAATGTTGTTCAATCCTCAAATGGTGAGGAACCACATCAACACACAATTGCACATCAACACACAATTGCATGACAACCTTCCTCTCATATGTCAACCTTTGTGTTTGAAACATCATCCTATGATAATACAAAAATTCATCTTTGGTATCTACTTGGTTTATATTTCTCCCTTAAATAGTTTTAAGGGATTTAATTAGCTCCACCACTTGTTTTAAGGCTAGGTCTTTAAAGAAAGATTTGGTTGGTTTATCCTCATATATAGACATTTCAAACGAACATTGATTTAAACCCCCTTGTTCTATAAATTTCTCAACTTTGGGAAAGTGGTGGCAGACCATGGCTGATCCAATTTCTATTTATGTCTGATCTGTATTTTTTTGTATGTGCAGGTCTAATTGATTCGAACTACCTTGTATTCGAATCTCGATAACTGAAAACAATTCTATGAATCCTATAAGCTACAGGCATATAGCTTTTCATTTAATCGTGCTCCAAAAAATTAAACCACCGGAATTTAAAGAAGGAATACATACCTTTCTCCAATCCGAGAGATTTAGCTATATCAAAACCCAACCATCAGGAAATGGAACCACCGGCCCACCGAGATAACTGGGTCACCGGAAACACCAACCACCGGTCCCAAGACACAATAAAGCTGAGCCTTTTTCGAAATTCTCTCGGTCCGGTTAACAACTTTACATAGACAAACAACGTGTTTTTCCCGTCAACTACACGTTCCGTCAACCGACCACCAGTCACCGGAGGGATCAAAGAACGAAGTTATATGGAATTCAGTCTGGTTCGGTTGAACTTAGGGTTTGGATAATTCCTCCTCCATGCAACTGGCACTCGACTTCGATATCCATTGATCTTCTTGTTCAATCACCCACGATAAGACCGACCATCCTACTCCTTGTTGCCTCTACTCATGCGTTTTTCCTTCACCTGTTACAGGATTCATTTTCCTCTATTAGCTTTGCATTTCAAAATGTCTTGTTCCCTTACGAAGTTCATAGGAACTTCATCTCTCCTGATCTCATTCCACCAGGATTTAAATGGCTCACTCTCACTCCCAAAGGCTCAATCAACTAAGAATTAGTTCCGCGCTCCGACTCTCAACCCATATAAATAATAACGTATATATTCACAGAGATGAAAAAGGCCAACATAAAATAAAAAAACGATTACGTTGCTTGTACAAAACTTCAATGGAAATGATCACAGAAAGGAGAATATTGCACAGGAAAATGAGTCTGCAAAAATACTTAAAAACTCTTGTTGGCCCTAAAACTGTTTAACTTCGCTAACTTCATGCTAAAACAAGCATTTTGTTATATTACATGGCATTTTTAAGGCAACAAAATTCTCCCTACGTAGACCAATCTAGAAACCGCTAGACCTATTACAAACTTAGGAAAAAAAACGATTTTACTCAATGCTCTTGCATGAGACTCCTAGGGATTAAAAACTCTTCATAGACTCATGTCCCTGAGTTATTCGATTATTTTTTGTCATTGATGTAGTTTTCACTAGAAAGTCTGAAATAAACTTAGGTGCATCTACAATAAAATAGAATTATTTCTTTTGATTTCCTCCTGGATCCCAAGGTTTGCTGGTTGGATGTAGACTTGGTTTTCTTCTTAATTGTAATTTAGTGATTTCAGCTTGAAACCTGTCTTCTTCCCGATTGTTATAAAAATGTAATAATCTCTTTTACATAACTGAAGTCTTTTCATAACTCAACTTTTCAATTTTCATCTTCAATCTCTCTTTGATCACACCTGCACATCATGTGCAAACATATTAAAGAAAACATTGTGTTCATTAAAGCCACTCTCAGTCATCAAAATGACTTCATTGCCATGACAACTTGAAAGAAAGTTGTCTTCTCATCCTTCCCTTTTTTCTCCCTTTCTTCCACATATGTATAGTCTAATACTTCTGTATGTGCCTCATATGCATGAACTTGTTCCTGAGTTACTGGGTTCTTCTCTTCTTTCTTGAAATCCACAAATTGTTCATCACAGTATTTACCCATACTGATTTCAATATCAAATTGAATTTTCTCACACAAAACTTTTTTGTTGTCTCTCAAGAGAACCTCTTGCTCTCCATTCTTTTGTTGTTCATGTGTCGAAATTTTTTCATTGTTGTTTTCCTTGTCAATATCTCCCATGATTTTCTAAGATCCATAAATTTCATTTGATTTTCTTTTGTCTTCATGAGATAATTATACCTCTTTCTCTTTTATAATAGTTTTGTGTACATGTCCATCTCCATTTTCTTCAAGACCTGCAACTACACATTCAAACAAACAATCAATTTGCAAAACTTAAGACTCCTATGTTCCTCTGGATGCTTCTAACACTAGAATCTTCTCTCTGTGTTGGTCTGAACTTTTCAAAATTTCCTTAAGACTCCCTTCTGGTCTCTCATCCATTTCATCTTCATCAGTTTCCATCAGAATTCTTCTGAAAAATTCTCCGCTGCAATAATTTTCTTTGTCTCCTTTATGATTTCCCTTGTCAAAATTTTACTGGACAATTCATTAGTAACCAGATCCTCATGCTCATTTAACAAAATCTGATTTTCTAAAGACAAATCATTTACCTCAAGATCTGCAACATATGCCTTTGGTTGATAAAGCAATATATGTTATGCATGTTCTTTTCCCTATTTCAAAAACTCCTTCTCACCCATCATCAACACTTGATTTCTAATCTCTGTTAATGCACCTTCATATTTTAATGGTAACAAAGTGTTTCTTTCACCATTCTTTTCAAAGGTATAGGTATTGGTCCTCCCATCATAAATTTCTCTTTGATCAGATTGCCAAGGTCTCCCCAATAATACATGACAAACATCCATGATTATTACATCACAAAGCACCTCATCTTGATAGTTTCCTATCTTAAACTTTACTCTGCATTGTCCATTTACTAAAATTTGATGTCCTTTGTGTAACCATGACACTTTATAAGGTGTAGGAAGAAAAAATGTTTCTAAACTCAATTTCTCAACCATTTTAAGAGATACTAAATTATCTGTGTTGCCACCATCAATAATCAATTTACAACACTTACCTTTTGAATTGCAAGTGGTCCTAAACAAAGATTTCCTTTGCATCTGCTCTTTGATTTCCTCACTTGGCTTGAGAAATACCCTTTTCATCACTAATGATGATCCTACACTTTCTTCATATTGAACTTGTACAATCTGATTAGTATGATCTTCAAGCAGTAAATTTGGACATTCATAAGATCTATGACCATATTCATTACATTTAAAATACTTGACCCAAAAATATTCACCTTCTGAATGTGTTGTTCTTCTTTTGTATGAATGATCTTCTCTTGAACTTTGACTTGAAGGACTTCCTTCTCTTCCATCCATAAAAAAATTGAACTGATCTGTTGCCATCATGTTGTATTTTACCTCTGTAATACCTACTTTTGTCTTTTGGATACTGAATTTATTTCCTGGACACTTTTTCTTCTCATTTGAGTGCAAGTTGATAGGCTTCCTCCACTTTTCTGGGAGATAATAAACTAATTTCATCATGGATGTTGAACTTTAAACCATTTAAATACTTCGCTACCTTTTCCAAACTTCTTCTATGTGACTTGCCCTTATAGTTAACTTGTAAATTTCCTTTGTATAAGCGTTCACATTCATTTCTTTCTGTTTCAAATTCTAAAGTCTTATGAACAACTATGTGTAGTAATCTGTTGGCATGAATTTGTATTTCAACTTAGTTACCATTCTATCCCATGATATGATCTTCTGCTTTCCTCTCTTTTTCCTATCATTTTGAATACTATCCCACCATAATGAGGCGTGTCCTTTTAATATTGTAACAACAAATTTAACCTTTTTGTTATCTACTACCTCCTCATATTCAAAATACTTATCCATGGTTGCAATCCAATCAATCAATTCTTCTACATTAAGAATTCCTTCATACATAGGAACTTTTGTATGAAGGAACTTCTACCTGAGTCTTTGAACTTACCTACATTATTTCCTTTATGATATTTTCTTCTACACTTTCATGTTCTCCTTTTACTTCCATATCCTCTAATGGTTCTTCTTCATCACTCATATCACATACTTCAAATCCTCTTCTCTGGGATATCTATATGGTCTGCAAACGTTCTTGCATGGTCCTCATCTCTGTCATCAATGCCTCTGTTGTTGGTTGCCTCTTCTAACCTTTTCTAATGCTTATGATTTTAAGTGCCATCCTTACAGGCTTCTTTTTCATAGTATGTCCTCTTTCTCAGATTATTAGTCTTTCACTTTTTCTGTGGCATACCCTTTCACTAAGCCCTTCTTTTCACTGTCCTTTTCCTTTTAGCTTTGTTGTTCTCTTTATGCCTCTTTCGTTGTAGAAATCCTTTTCCACCTTGCTAAATACCTCACCTAGGTCTTCCTCTGAACTTGTTTTGTTGGTATCTTTGGTCCCTATTCACTTTGGGCCTTCTCTATGAGCTTTATCTTCTCCTCGCTCTCCAATATTCAAGCTTCACTAGCTTGAGGGATTCTTCTGGCCACCAACTCTTTCCCTTCAATCTTCTGGACATCACAGACCACACATTATTTAACAACTTTGCAACATCTCTATTTCTTTGTACGCTTGTCTCTCACAATTTCTATAGTATTTTCTTCATCTCAGTAACACCTGCAAACACAAAACTTTTCAACTTTCTTAAAAAATCCAGACCATCTACAACCAACAACAATATTCTTTAGGTTGTACAACACAAAAATCAAATTTTTCAACTAAAACTTTTACAATCTCTTTTCCAGAACGACCTGCACTCCAATACCAAAATTGATGGTAGACCCTGGCTGATCCAAGTTCTATCTATGTCTGATCTGTATTTTTTTTGTATGTTTAGATCTAATTGATTTGAACTACCTTGTATTCAAATCTCAATAACTGAAAACACTTCTATCAATCTCGTAAGCTACAAGAAGATAACGTGCCATTTAATCATGCTCTAGAATGTTAAACCACCATAATTTAAAGAAGGAATACATACCTTTCTCTGTTATGGTTGACCAAATGTTAACTACAACAATTAACCATGTAATACCCCACGTACATGCCCTAGTTATATTATGAATTGTAATCATGTTTATAGGCTAGTGAGCCGAGCAATTGTAAGCTGGTAAGATTATGTGTAAGTAGGTCGGAGAACCTAGGTGTTAAAGGCCAAGAGCCTGTTTTTGTACATGTAATTATGCACTTTGTTAATATATAAACATCGTTGTGTGCAGACTGACCACGAAGAAAGAGTGATGGGGGACTAAGCTTCCACAAGGCTAGGTAAGGGAAAGGGGGTTGAAGGTTAACCCAGGGAGAACTGCGGACTGATCTGCGTCTTATGTGAATCTTGAGCATCCCGCACTTGTCTGTGTTGTGTGTGTCATAGTTGTTGGTTGTTGTGGCCATGGAGTCCCTTGGCTGAGTGTGACTTGTTGTCGTCGTATGTTCCTTGCTGAGCCTTGCTGTTGTCCTCCTTGTGCGAGAACAAAGTTGAGGAAGCAGGTTGTCAGGCATGTGTGCAACACTCTCTCGAAGTGAGGGAGGTGGTTTTGGTTGAAGAGGCAGGTTGTCAGGCCTGTGGGTAGCTCTCTCTAGGTGAAAGAGTTTGTTGGGAAGTGGTTTTCTCCTAGAGAGAGTTCAACACCAGCTATGGAGCTCCAAGAATTCTGGTCCAGCCTGTTGTTGAATCCCAAGGCAAGGGAGGTGAAACATCCGATGGACTGTGTGACAGTGAAGGTGTATACTCTTGGGGTGGGACAGGCATGTGGGGAATGAGAGTCCGTGAGAAGTGGGCGTAAGAAGGCTCCTGGGAGAGAATCCTTCCTCATAAACTGTGTGTCTTCCTCTTGACCTTGCCTAGTCTAGGATTCCCTTGCCTTAGGTGGAGCTTAGTCCCAGCTCGAGGGTGACCCACTACTGAGCGTGATGAGCAACGTGGTCTAAGGCTAGGAGGTTCATGGAAGGTTTGCACGCAGTTGGTGTTGTTACTCCAGTTGAAAAGATAAGTATTATTAATGTGATTAATTCTTATATTATGCATGTTTGTGATGCTTGAATGTTATCATGTATCCCATTGCATATATGAATCACTGTCTATTACATTTGAATCTGTATGGTAGCAGTAACTCTATGTTATGTGTTTTAATTCGATTAAAATGCATGTTAGATGTCTGTATGTATGTATTTCCGCGTGGTAGCATTGTCCGGCCTGTTGGTGGTTGGGGATGTTACAAATTTGTATCAGAGCCAAGGTTCCAATGCTGAGCCTAGATGGACCGGATAAGTGGTCTTTGGACTGAGGTTTCAGGTGGGAATTATGTCTGGAGGGACTAATTTCGGACCTCAGAACCTTCCTGAGTGCCAAGAAGTTACCTTGATCGCATTACAAAGCTCAGGAGGAGTAGTGATGTCGTAAAACCATGACAGAAGTGGTATTGGACCGCAGAGTAATGTAGGCCGTAGGATCGGTTCGGAAGGAAGGGAAACCCTTTTACGACCATCAGATCTGGAGAAGTTGCAGGAGGGTTATCCTGGAAGCCTTTCGGAGTTCGTATATCGGGAGAAGCGGGGTGCGCTGTGGCACAAACCTCCGAAGTCTAAAGCTCCGAGGTCCCAGAAGAGATCTACACCGTAGATCTGAGGGGAGAGCTTGACCGTTAGATCTTGAGAATTCACGCACGGGTTAGTAGCGAGAACCCTTAGGAATTCGTAAAATCAAAAGATTGGAAGTGAAGAGAGGTGAACACTCCCGAAGCAAGGAATCACGAAGTGAATCTCGACCGTTGGTGGCGGGAGAGATAAGGACCGTCGATTATCTAGGGAGAGTTCGTAACTGCGACAATCGGGAGAAGGGGAATGTGTTGATGCACAAACTCCCAAAACCCGAAGTTTCGAAGTGAAAGGGTGGACGTGGTGGGGCCAGATGATGTCGCTTGGGTGACGTGGATCTTCCCAGGCATACCACGTGCCATCGCCTTAGTTGGTGATAGCTATACTATGTGGGCCCGGATGATAGAGAAGTCGAAAGTTCGGAAGTCGCGAGATTGGAAGGAAGCAAGCGTGAAAGATTCCAGAACCTGAAGTTCCGAAGCTCCAAAGTCCCTAAGTCCTGAAGATCCGAAGTCCCGAAGCTTCAATGACAGAAGTTCCATAGCGAGTGCCAGCTGTTGGATGTTGGGTAGACGTGGATCGTTGATCTACCCTACTTTGCGAGTTCGTTAATTCAGAACTCCAAGAGTCTAGGGTGATGTATTATGAAGACTTCAGAACCTGAAGTCCTGATTAAGCGCCTATTGATCTAGCGCTTGGTCACATCTCGTGGTCGCAGGGGTTGGGGCTAAGAGAAAAGGGCTAAGGCCTGAAATTATCATAGAGCCGAGCAGAGCTTGGAAAAATTCATGAAATCTGAATGTTTTCTGTAATTGGATTCGCTTTATGAATTATGTGGAATTTGTTAAGGAATGATGGCCTGACAAATTACGGTTGTCTGCACGTTGTGTTTGCAAAGTTCAACGAGTGTCAGGACTGAAGTGAATTGACATTAAGTGCAGAGGAATGGAGGAGGCACATAATGCTTCCAACTCAGAGAATGAAGCTAAAGGGATGGATGTCCATTTGGGAGTAGAAGGCTCGAACTCCAATGGGCATGGAGAAGAGATAGATAAGGAAGGGCGTATGATGAAAATCATTGAAAGATTGCAGAAAGATGCCCAAACTCACCAAGAAGATAGCAAGAAGCTTATGAAAGTTAAGGAACAACATGGTGAATTCAACCTAAATTTGATGTGGAGCCTGGAAATGATCGAAAAGAAGTTGGACAAGGAGGGTGATTCAAGCAAAACAGGGAGTCGTGGACCCCCTGAGAAGAAAAGAAGATCGAGAAGCGTTAGCAAGCATCATCGTCACTTCCCGACACATTCCAATAAGGAAGCACGCAGTAGTTCAAGCCCATCTCCTACCAGAAAACATAGGATATCTGGCGTGGATGAACTAAAGGGAGAAATGAACAATATTAAGCCTCATACGTTTGATGGAGAACACAAGGAGGAAGATGTTTAGACATGTTTGCTTGGCATGAGGAAATATTTCCAACTATAGAATTATTCCTCTCATGCAGAAGGAATAATTGCAATGTATCAACTGAAAGGAAAAGCATCCATGTGGTGGGATCAGCTTGTGCAGGTGCAACACATTAGAGAGAAAGATGTTACCTGGAAAGAATTCAAGAAGTATTTTGAAAAAAAACACTTGACTAAAAGATACTATGACAGAAAGATGAAAGAGTTATTTGAACTCAAGCTAGGCAACATGTCCATTGATGAATATGAACGAAGGTTCTTGGAGTTGTTGAAGTATGTTTCGTTCATCAAAGATGAGACTGTCAAAATTCAAAGGTATCTAAGTGGACTGCCACCTTCCATCGGTGACAAGATCTAGTATTATGACCCTAAGACTATGGAAGAAACTATAAGGAGAGAAAAATGCTTGTATGAGAAGCAAAATGAAAAGCCTACTTTCCGGAAAGCTTGAGAAGACAAGAAGAATTTCAAGATGGATCAGAGGAAGAAGGGAGATAAGCCACCCTTTTTCACGAACAGTCCTCAAGGATAACCATCTGTTAGAGAGCCCAGGAAGGTTGAAGTGGGTGGGCAAATGCCAAGACATCCACCTATGGAATGTTGGGGTTGTAAAGGAAACCATAGGTACAGAGATTGCACCCACATAAATAACAAAGTGAGAGTTGTCCACAATGTTCAATAGGCTGAAACAGTGGAGGACATGGGCAGTAGAATACCAAGAATATACGCAGCCCTAGACAACAAGCAAGAAGAATATCAGTCGCACATGATTGAAGTGGAAGGTATGATAAAAAACAATGCCTTTACTATTTTAATAGACTCAAGAGCTAGTCATAGTTATGTAGATCCTAGGGTGGTGGAAAGTTTGCAATTGCCAAGAAGCAAGCATGAGAAATATTGGTTGGTGCAACTGGCTATAGGAACCAAGAGAAAGGTTACAGAATTGGTTAAATCATGTCCAATGGACATGAATGGACTAAGTACTAAGGCAAACCTGAATATCTTGCCTTTAGGTTCTTATGATTGTCTAATTGGTATGGACTGGTTGGACCAACACCATACCATCTTAAATTGTCATAACAAGGCATTCACTGGCCTGGATGAGCAAGGAAATCAAAGAACAGTCCAAGGAACTCCCAGAGCAGTTGATGTCAGAGAAATCTCAGCAATGCAGCTGAAGAAGAGCTACATAAAAGGCTGTCAATTATTTGTAGTCGATGTGGAGGAAGCATCTAAGGATGAGATCTCAAAGATTGAAGACCATGCAGTATTAAAAGATTTCGAAGATGTATTCCAAGAGGTATCAGGATTACCCCTGAAAAGAGATATTGACTTCTCAGTAAACCTCATGCCTGGAGCAGATCCAGTGTCGAAAGCTCCTTACAGAATGAGTACACCAGAGCCGAAATAACTGCAATTGCAACTTGAAGAGCTTCTGAAGAAGGGGTATATACGCCCAAGTGTGTCACCTTTGGGAGCCCCGGTCCTATTCGTGAAGAAGAAGGATGGGACACTGAGATTGTGCATTGATTTTAGACAGTTGAACAAAGTGACCGTTAAGAACAAGTATCCTTTGCCGAAGATCAATGATCTCTTTGATCAGTTGAAGGATGTCAAGATATTTTCAAACATAGACCTAGGTCAGGTTACCACCAGGTAAGAATTAAGGATGAAGACATCGGCAAGGCCGCCTTCAGAATAAGGTATGGTCACTATGAATTCACAGTGGTGCCATTTGGGTTGTCAAATGCAACCACTATTTTTATGTGCCTAATGAATGGTGTATTCAGGGAATATTTAGACAAGTTTGTCATAGTCTTTTTGGATAACATCTTGGTGTATTCCAAGTCAAAGGAAGAGCACGAACAACATCTAAGGATGGTGTTGCATTTGCTAAGGGAGCACCAGCTGTATGCTAAGTTGAGAAAATGTTCATTTTACCAAAAGCAGATCCATTACTTGGGGCATATCATTTCAAAGGATGGGATAGTCGTGGATCCTGAGAAGATTGAGGCCATAAGAGAATGGTCAGCGTCGAAGAATGTAACATGAGTCAGATCCTTTATGGGTCTAGCTGGTTATTACAGAAGGTTCATTGCAGGGTTCTCAAGGATAGCTTACCCTATCACTTCTTTGCAAAGGAAGGAGAAGAAATTTCAATGGACAGAGGATTGTGAGAAAAGATTCCAGCGATTGAAGCAGTTGTTAACCAGTGCTCCAATCCTGAGGATTGCAGATCCAAATGCGGATTTCATGGTTTGCACAGATGCATGCAAAGAAGGACTGGGAGGAGTCCTCAATCATAATGGATTCGTAATTTGTTATGAATCTAGAAAGTTGAAAGAGCACGAAAGGAACTATGCAACTCATGATTTGGAGTTGGCAGCCATAGTACACGCTCTAAAGAAATGGAGGCATTACCTCATGGGAAGAAGGTTCGAACTGAGGACAGACCATAACGGTTTGAAGTATTTGTTTGATCAGCCAACCTTGAATGCTAGGCAGAGTAGGTGGTTCAAGTTTCTTTGTGAGTATGACTTTGATATCAAGCATATCAAAGGAAAAGAGAACAAAGTGGTTGATACACTCAGCAGGAGAGTGCATGAATTACATGCTACAACCATTAGCATGTACCGAACTGATATTAAAGGCATAATTTTGGAGGCTGCAAATGCAGATTTACAGTATAGGGATTTTGTAGCAAAGCTACAACAAGGTGAGATGCCACATAAAGTGGAAAATTATAAATTGGAAGCCGACAGAACACTTCTGTACAAGAACATAATTTTTGTACCTGACATCCAGGAATTGAAACTTATGATTTTGAAGGAAATGCATAATGTGTCTTGAGTTGGGCACCCTAGATATCATAAAACAGTGGCAGTAGTCAAAAGCCATTACTTTTGGCCAGGTATGAAGAAAGAAATTGCAGATTACATCGCTAGATGTATGGAGTGCCAGAAGGTTAAAGCTGAGCATAGGCACCCAACAGAGTTGTTGCAACCTTTACCCATTCCTGAGTGGAAGTGGGAGGTAGTGACAATGGATTTCATCACAGGATTGCCCAGAACCGGTAAGCAACATGATTCAATCATGGTGGTGGTGGAAAAGCTTACAAAAACTGCAAATTTTATTCCACTAAATACTACACACAAGGAAGCTAACGTTGCTGATATTTTTATGAGGGAAATAACACAATTGCACGGTATTCCCAAGACAATTGTGTCTGATAGGGACCCAAAATTTACCTCAAAGTTCTGGAAGGGGTTGTTCAAAGGATTCAGAACAAATCTAAACTTCAACACTGCTTATCATCCTAAGTCTGATGGACAGACAGAGAAGGTGAACCAAGTGATAAAATATATTCTATGGATGTATGTGATGGACAAACCATCTAAATGGGAAGACTACCCACACTTGGTAGAATTAGCCTACAACAATGGGTATCAAGCATCATTGAAGATGAGCCCATTTGAAGCACTTTATGGTAGAAAGTACAATACTCCAATAAACTGGGATAATCCAGTTGATAGAGCAGTGGTTAGGCCAGAGTTGTTCAAGGAAATGGAAGAGCAAATGCTAAATATTAAGCAGAATTTAAAGGCTGCCCAAGATAGGCAGAAAAGTTATGTTGATAAAAACAGAACCCACAGGGAGTTTAAAGTGGGTGATCATGTTTTCCTGAAAATGAAAGCCAATAGAAGTTCCCTGAGGCTGGGAAACTGTTCAAAGTTGGCAGCCAGATTTTGTGGGCCATTTGAAATCCTAGAAAGGATTGGGCCAGTTGCATATATGCTTGCATTGCCTGCATCCATGACTGTACATAATGTGTTTCATATTTCATTGCTTAAGAAATATATACCTGATGTTAATCATGTAATCGATTGGAATGTGATTCAAGTGGAGCAAGAAGGCGTCTTGCAAGTGCATCATGTGCGCATATTGGACCGGAAGAGAAAACAACTCTGGAATCGATCCATAGGGCTTGTAAAGGTCCAGTGGACCTGGTACGGTCCTGAGGACGCAACATGGGAACATGAAGATGCTATGCGGGCAGAGTACCCACATCTTTTTGAAGATTTTGGAAATCTTGTTGATGTTGTGTAAAGAGTTGCATTGAGGACAGTGCAAAAATAAGGGGAGGGGATTGTAATACCCCAAGGATGTGCCCCAGTTATATTATGAATTGTAATCATGTTTATAGGCTGGTGATCTAAGCAATTGTAAGCTGGTAAGCTTATGTGTAAGTAGGCCGGAGAGCCTAGGTGTTAAAGGCTAGGAGCTTGTTTTTGTACATGCAATTATGCACTTTGTTAATATATAAACATCGATGTGTGCAGACTGACCATGAAGAAAGAGTGATGGGGGACTAAGCTTCCACAAGGCTGGGTAAGGGAAAGGGGGTTGAAAGTTTGGGCCTAGGGGCTAAGCTAGGGGGCTTACCTCTAAAGGGGATAATAATTTATTATTATTTCGTAAAAGGCTAAGGTAGAAAATTGACCAAGTGTTGTCCTAAGTTCCTGGAAAAGGAACGTATGAGAAGTGGAGTGCATGCATCTCCAGGAAGACAGGTGTTGACTTGAGCTCATGTAGCTAAAACCCAAGATTTAGCTCGTGTTGGGGGTTGGCTCCCCATTCTGTCATCCTTCGCCTGAGTTCGCTGGCCATTCTTCTATTCTCCACCTGAACCCGTTTTTGGCCTCTGTGTCTGCATTTGCATAACCACGCACAATGAAGGTTGTTTGTGCTGCCATCTGCCCATTCTTTGTATGAACTCATTGGTCTTTGTCACCGACCTCTGTACATCTGCGGTCACCCAAGAAACCACTCACGGGAAGGCGAGAAAACTGACCTGTGTGTCCTGTGAACCCAGGGAGAACTGCAGATTGATCTACGTCTTCTGTGAAGCCCGAGCATCCCGTACTTGTCTGTTTCGTGTGTGTCATAGCTGTTGGTTGTTGTGACCATGCAGTCCCTTGGCTGAGTGTGGCTTGCTTCCTTTGTTTGTTCCTTGTTGAGCCTTGTTGTTGTCCTCCTTGTGCGGGAACGGAGTTGAAGAAGCAGGTTGTCAGGCCTATGTGCAACACTCTCTCCAGGTGAGGGAGGTGGTTGTGGTTGAAGAGGCAGGTTGTCAGGCCTGTGGGCAGCTCTCTCCATGTGAGAGAGTTTGCTGGGAAGTGGTTTTCTCCTAGAGAGAGTCCAGCACCAGCTACAGAGCTCTAAGAATTCTAGTCCGCCCTGTTGATGAAGCCCAAGGCAAGGGAGGTGAAGCATCTGATGGACTGTGTGACAGTGAAGGTGTATACTTTTGGGGTGGGACAAGCATGTGGGGAATGAGAGTCTGTGAGTAGTGGGCGTAAGAAGGCTCCTGGGAGAGAATACTTCCTCATAAATTATGTGTCTTCCTCTTGACCTTGCCTAGTCTAGGATTCTCTTGCCTTGGGTGGAGCTTAGTCTCAGCTCAGGGGTGACCCACTGCTGAGCGTGATGAGCAGTATGGTCTAAGGCTGAGAGGTTCATGGAAGGTCTGCACGTAGTTGGTGGTGTTACTCCAATTGAAAAGACAAGTATTATTAATGTGATTAATTCTTATGTTATGCATCTCTGTGATGCTTGAATGTTATCGTGTATCCCGTTGCGTATATGAATTACTGTCTATTACATTTGAATCTGTATGGTAGCAGTAACTCTGTGTTATGTGTTTTAATTCAATTAAAATGCATGTTAGATGTATGTATTTATGCGTGGTAGCATTGCCCGGTCGGTTGGTAGTTGGGGATGTTACAAACCACCCCATCAGAATCAATCCAATCCAAGATATTTAACTACACTGAAACCCAACCATTGGCCCACTGGGATAATTAGGTCACTAGGATAATTGTGTCATTGGGAACACTAGCCATGGATATTGGGACACAATAAAGATGTTCCTTTTTGAAATTATATCGGTTTGGTTAACAAATTTACATAGATGAACAACATGCTTTTCCCATTAACTACAGGTTTCATCAATCAACCACTCGTCATCGAAGGAATCGAAGAACTTACTTATACATAATTCAGCTTGGTCCAATTGAACTTAGGGTTTGTATAATTCATCCTTCATGTAGCTCGCACTTGACTTTGATATCCATTGATCCTCATATTCAATCACTCACGATAATACCAATTATCCTACTCCTCGTTGCCTATACTAATGGGTTTTTCCTTCGCCTATTATAGGATTCATTTGCCTCTATTGGCTTTGCATTTCAGATCATCTTGTTCCCTTACGAAGTTCATAGGAACTTCATCTTTCCCGATCTCATTCCACCAGGATTTAAATGGCTCACTCTTGCTCCCAAAGGCCCAATCAACTAAGAATTAGGTATGCGCTCTGACTCTCAACCCATATCAACAATAACGTATACATTCAAAGAGAAGGCAAAGACCAACATAAAATAAAAACCTAATTACGTTGCATGTACAAAACTTCAATGGAAATGATTAGAGAAATGAGAACATTGCATAGTAAAATGGGTTTGCAACTTCTATTTTATTAAAACCTTGAATCTCCTTCTCTATACAATCCACATTGTCCACATGCCCTTTGTGTGTTCTCTCTTTGATTCTCCTCTCTCTCTCCTCTCTACTACTTCCATTTAAAACTTATAATAGCTATTTTATACAAATAATGACTTCGAACCTCCAAGAGAGGTTCCTATATTCCAAAATACTAACAAACTCTTGTTGGCTCTAAAACTATTCAACTTCTCTAACTTCATGCTAAAACAAGCAATTTGTTATATTACATGGTGTTTTTAAGAAAACAAACTTCTCCCTACGTAGACCAATCTAGAAACCTCTAGACTCTATTACAAACTTAGGAAAAAATACGTTTTTACACGATGCTCCTGCATCATAAAGTGTCTCAGCTTAACCACCCTAGTATACATTTGTGAATTAAAGAGAATGGATTGAAGCTATATGGACACTTATTCCAATGCCTTTGATATATCCATATTTGTTCTTTTGAATGTCACCAATTGCCTCCCATACCCTCACAAGAAGGCAATGACAATTTTATAACACCTTCCCCCCAAGGTATCAAACCTTTATTGCCTCTGGGCCAAGGTATCAATTTTCAAATACACTTCATAGCTTCAACACTTGAAGGTTGCTTTAGGTGAGATAGATTCAACATGAATCTTGTATTTTAAATCCTAGCCTTGGCCAAGGCCTAAGTTATGAAAGAGGATATGGGTTGATGATCAAAGAATGGATTTTATGGGTCCTGAGATGATCAACATTATTAAAGTCACCACATATCAACCAAGTAGAATTTTGAAGCTCCTCAACCATCCATTCCTATAAGGTCTCTCTTTCATTAGCATCATATGGGGCATAAACATTAGCGAAGCTAAATATATGGCCTTCAAAATCAAGCATTTAAGCAACATGGTTGGTGGGGTCAATCCTATGTTGGATCACTGCAACAACCAAATTTAGGGACACGACATTTGGCACCTCCTTTACCTTCAACATGATTAGTAAAAAATGTTAGAGTTCAACCATATTACTCGTAGGGCTGACTTAAGCATAAAACTAGTTACTTTAACTTCTTGCGAACCTAAAATATCAAGATGTAAAACTACATTTCTAATTCTCAAAACCAAATATCTACAACAAAGGGATGTAAGACCCTATACATGCCATGGAACTACATTAATTATGAATTTTAAAAGTGGAATTCCATCGTCCCCTTGTCTTCCCAACCCTCTACAGATTCAAAAGGATTTGGAGAAGTAACATTCTACAATTTGGGCAGGACTAGTAATTTAGGATTGTGTTCCTTAGTTTCTTGTGGGGATCTTCTACAACATGAGTTGACTGAGATGATTCTAGATGCAAGGGTGGATACCCAACCCTTTGGCCTCCACCTCCTCATGATGCAATGGATTGGGTACTACCAATGGTATTTCTACCCACTACATGGCTCATTGTCTTATTTTAAGTCAAGATAGATCCAAACTGAGAGGCCTAATATGTGGATTGTTGTACCTGAGGAGATTTTCCCTTCTTTACTTAACCCACATCCTCCATTGTCATCTTGAGGCAAGGCCTAAGTGCCATGAACTTACACTTTGATGGCCTTATTTGCTAGTATTTTTTGTCTTTGGCAAGATGGGAATAGTCCTTAATCTTATGATGTGGGATTTGGCATCGAAAATGTGTTGGGAGGTTGATGTACCAAACTGGTTAATGGATGACTCCTTCCCCCAATCCCCTTTGAATATACACTCTTTAAGATCTTTGGAGATATCAACCCTAAGACACACCCTTATGTAAGGAGGTAGGTTAAAGAATCATGATTGGTGATGGAATTTAAACTTATCGATAGAGGCAAAGATACATTTTAGGAAGTCCTAGAACTACAAGGGAAGCCAAGAGAATTCTACCCACACGAGGAAGTATAAAAGTTAAGAATATTCTTTAACTGAAAACTCTCCATCCCATTTCGCAAGAACAACTAGGGTATTTTAACACATCCATGGACTATGAGAAAGCACTTCACCACAAGGGATTTCTTCAACAAAAGTAAATTGAAATAATCCTTTAATAAGGCTTTGTATGACCATAAAAATCCACCCATAAGATTCTCAAACCTCTTTGGCCCAAGCCTTAACCATAGCTCCATGTGGGATGTGACCCATAAAATAATCTAACTATGTGTACTTTTTCAAACTATCACAAACAATAGCATATTCAAAATATTGAATATCAATAGGAAATTCATTAAGAAGGATTTCATTACCTTGTGGACAACTTTCAACATGGGGCCTTTCGCGACAGCATTATGTCTAGCACCTTACTCAAATTCTCCTTGTGTAATCACCAAAATAGCAAAGTTGGGCAATAAAATGGCTGTAATAACAACCCACAGTACCTTATGACATACTTAAGAACCACACCCTTTCACTTAGGCACTCCCAACCTAGTAAATGCAACAACAAAGCCTATTAATTCAACCTTAAACAACAGATCACAACACAATACTCTAAATCACATAATAAACCCTAACCTTCTCTCGCTTTTTTTTTTATAGTTTTTTCCTAAAAAAAACTCAAACTCACTTCAATGACAGGATGTTTGTTGCTCATTTCTTATTACCAATATAATAAAAAGAAAGACTAAAAGTTACTCAATCTTCTAAATTTGATTTATAGATATAACAATTTTAATGATAATACATACATGTTCATATATAATAAAAAAATTGAGCTCCTTATCTTTTGAGTTTATCTTTCGAGTTTATGGTTGGAGAAAACATTATGATCAGCCTAGATCCATCTTAAATCGGGATCTATTAAGCATCCAGAAGAATCAAATTTCTTAATGTGTAAATTTTAATTTATATATCATTATGTAATATGGTTAAAAGCTTAAATGAACCTAATGATTAAGAACATATATTTCATTTTTAAAAATCATAAATTTAAATCTAAAAAAAATAGAGTATATATACTCTGTAGATAAATCTTTTAAATTTGATTTATGAGATAACAAATCTATGAATTCCATGAAGTTATTCAATCTTTTAAATTTGATTTGTGATATAACAACCCTAATGACACGCTTTAGAGTTCCATGTATATTAAAAGGTTTAGAATTGACATAGTCAATGATATAAACTTTACGCAACTAAATGTTTCCTTGTGGAAGGTTTCTAGATGCATTAATGAGATAAACTCTTTTCAAATCATTACAGTTCCGTGTCCAGTAAAGGGTTTATAGTTGACATCATCAATGACATCAACTTTAGCCGACAACATGTTTCCTTCTAAGGTTTCTAGATGCATCAATACACAATGAGATCATTTCCCTTTCGAACATTTCCTCTATTCACGGCCGTTTTTAACGGTCGCTATTGTCTGGAAATGGGCTGAACCATCGCTGTTGCTTAACCAATTCATACGTGGTTTCAATCTTTCACCTTCAATATTCTATAACTAATCTGCATACAGTAGATTGAAAATGGCCAGTAAACTCAAGTTTTTGTTGTTTATATTTGCTAAATGCATAGCTTAGACATGCTAAATCCTTTTTCGTAGTTTACAGGAAATTTAAGAAATGGCCTGGAAGAAGTTCTCGGAAATTTCAACCAGTCAATAATTCGAAGACAAAATAACTCGCTACGAAATCCCAAAGCCGCGTCGACCCAGCAGATTTAAGAAGAGCTCGCTACGAAATTCCAAAGCCGCGTCTGATGTCAACTCAGTACATGGGAATAGTTGGGTTGTTCTGTTCAGTCTGGAAAGGACCGCGAAAATACTCTGTAAACATGACAAGGGGAATGAAACGTTACATTAGTATTTCTATATCTGATGTTTTTTTGCATCTGCCAGAGCATCTACTCATCTGTTATACGCTTCCTTCTTAACAATGGTGAAAGCGAACATCATTAATTCCACGGCTTCATCTTCAACTCCATCACTAGCCGCCTCCTCCTCTCCCAGTATTTCTTCCAGTCCAGCAGTTTCCGGAGCTGTAACGTCCTCTGAAACGCCTTCTGAAATTATTGATAGAATTCTAAATACCAACAAAGAGGCACCAGATTTCGATATCAAGACACTGATGAACAACATCGACGATCTTTTATCTCACTACGAAAAGGTGGAAAACCACGATTTTTTATTATTGTTTTCACCGTCAATGATTTTTTTCGTTTTTGGTTCCTCCACGTACTATTATTAACTAGTAAAACTGCAGGGGAAAAGAATTGCATCGCATGGGAATGTTGCAACTGTAGTAGCTGGGCTGCCTCCTGCATCAGAGGTTTCCAAATTCTCAGAAGGAGTGTCGGAGAGTGTGAGATTCATTTCGAGTCAGGTACGAATACTCACTGCACAGTGAAGTGATGTGTGAATGACGAATTTGCATTTAAACACGAATCAATAAATTTCAGCAATTTCTGATTTACCAAATTTTTAAAATATCACGGAAATGAGGAGATGTGAGTGTCCCACATCAAGCATTGTTCCTTGACGGCATGAGGTTAAACTGCTACCGTCACTGTATCAGCCATGCTACTCTCATGGGATGCTTCTGCGGAAGTAGTTTTTTTTTTTTTTTATTCCAAAGGAAAAAAGACAAGTAGTTTTATTTACTGTAAACAAAATTACATCCGTATATACCATGTATACCATGGGCATTCCATCATCTGAACCTGAAAGGCAGTATAGTATTGCTGAAAAGTTCAGGTATCTCCAAAAAAAATAAGGAAAAAGGGCCTGTCCCCTATGCTGTCTATCATAGTTCACATCAAATATACATCAAACGTTTTATTTTTTTCCATCATATTTATATGGCTGTTCATACTGTCCATATCAGCAAAAAAGTGGATTCTGTGCAAATTTAATAAGAGAGCGAACCAAGGGTTGTGAAGATGTTCAGAGGCGCTATCCGGGCCCTCTTCTTTGACCTTCCAGAGTCCTTTTTCCAGGTCCAGGCCAGCTTTGGAGAGCTGGTCCGCTTCTTGGTTATGATTTCTGTAAACATGTGTAAAATTGACGTGAGTAAAACTTGCAGAATGTCTTTTTATTTCCTCAAGTACTGGAAGAAAAGAATATGATTTCAGAATGTGTATGTCCTTCATGATTTGTATTGCAAATATAGAATCACCAAAAAAGTTCAGCTGCCTGATATTTTTTTCAAGGGCCAAAAGTAGCAGTAGGTAGAGAGCCATAAGTTAACTGTAGTTGTTTGTGCTTCTCCTAGACCCGCGGAGAAGGGAAGGGAATGGCTGTTTGAAAAATGTAGGATTCCCCTAGCACCTCCCATGATGGGAGTGCCTTATGCAGCCCTGTCAAAGAAGGTCCATGCGAAGTCTTTGTTTATTTCTGGAGGCTGTAGAACTCTCGGTGGAGAGGAGTTTGTGCTTTTTTGGGGAAAGGTAGAGAAGATTTTGAGACTGGAGATGGCAGTGAGGGATGTAGATCCAATTCTGTCTTCAAAAATAGCATGGTTGCAAGCTAGCCAGATTCCCTAGCAAACAATTAGGGGGAGGGATTTAGAATTCTGATTGTATTGATCGCCCAGCCAATTATGAAGTGCCTCTGAGATGTGTGCCCCATTCCAATTTAGCGAAGGACCCACAGAGCGACTGATCTCGCTCCATACCATCTGTGTAAATGTGCAATGTAAAAAGAGGTGTGAATTTGTCTCTTCTTCAGATTTGCAAAGAGCACATCTGCTTGGGCCTATGAAAGATCTTTTCTGAAGGTTTTCCCAGGTTGGAGCCTTGTTTTGAAGGAGAAGCCACATGAATAGCTTTGTTTTGGGTGGGCTATTTAACTTCCATAGTGGCTTGCCAACACCCCGGGGGACGATCCATATTTGCAGATTCGAACTGGACCAGATATCCAAGTTTGGGAGAATATTTCCCTCTAGAACTGAAAGATCAGATTAGTTGATCCTCCTGGTCAGAGAGACGAGCAAGAGTGATGTTTAAGGTGTGAGTATAATCTGTCCATACAGGGATCTGTTAGACATCCAAGTTCAATTCCTCCCCTGATAGCCATATCGTAGTTCTAGTGACAAAGTCTCTGTGTCCTACTTGGTTTAAGAAGAAAATGCCCCTTTGATTGAGGGAATGGATGAGAGCCTTTGGCAGCAAGTGTTTTTTAGTGCAGCATATCCAAGGGTCTTTCCCTATCAAAATGTTGGATCCATTACCAACTTTCCAAATGAGCCAATCTCCAATAATAGAGAGAATTTATGAGAGCTTTCCAAATGATAGTGGCATTCTGATAGGATTTGTTTACTAAGCGAATCCATTCCATAAGAGACATTGAGGGGAAGTATTTTTCCTTTATAACTCTATGTCACAGTTTAGACCCCTCCACCAGACTCCAGGCATTTTTTGTTGCTAAGGCTTTTGAAAATAAAGTGATGTCTTTGAGGCCCCTTCCTCCATTGACCTTTGCTTTTGAAATGATCTTTTTTTATGCTAGAACCAAGGGTCTAGATTCGTCCTTTCCAGCCCAGAGGAATCGGAGGGCCAATTGATTGATTCTATGTAAAACTCCTTTCAGAACCCAAGCTAATGAAGTCTAATAGATCGGTATTACTTCAATGATTGATTTTAGGAGGAATAATCTTTCGGCTCTAGATAACCACCCGTTGCACCAAGAATGTATTCTTTTTTCCACTTTAGCGATAAGCCAAGCCCAGTCAGTCTTATTGTACCCAATGGCCTTAATGGTGAAACCCAAGTATTTGAGGTCTTTAGATGGGTTTTTGATCTAGTTTTCAAAAAGTTGAGGTAGATATTTTTTCTTGATCACTTAGGCCCCATGCCAGAAGAGATGATTTCCCTAAATTTATTTGCATCCCTGTTGAGAGACAAAAAGAGTGTAGAATGCTTTTAAGGCTTTCAAAGTGCAATTGTTTTCCTTCGCAAAAAATGAGTATGTCGTCCACAAAGAGGAGATGTGTGAGATAACATGATGTGGATATTTGTATGCCTTTAAAAATCCCTTGAAAGACTGCATTTGTGATGAGTTGACTTAGACTTTCTACCACGAAAAGAAAGAGAAGAGAGGGGAAAGGGGGAATCCTTACTTGAGCCCTCTTTCTGCCTTGAAGAAGGGGGTCGCAGAGCCATTTATGAGGATGGAAAAGGATGTGTTGGATATACAATTGAGTATCCATGTGACAAAGGAGTGAGAGAATCCTAAGTGTATGAGAAGGAGTCTAATGTAGAGCCAGCTGTCGTGGTCAAAATCTTTTTCCAAGTCCACTTTATAAATAATTTCCCTTTGTTTACCAATATGGATTGAGTGTAGGCCTTCCTCAGCCAACCCTATAGCTTGGTGGATTTATCTGCCTTGAAGAAAGCCAAATTGTTCTCCAGATATATTGTTATAGAGAATATCCTTCATTTGGACAACAATGATCTTAGAAATGATTTTGTAAATGTTCTTGCAGAGGGATATAGGGAGGAACTGGTCGAAGGCTTGGGGATTGTCTATTTTTGGAATGAGCGATATAAAGGTAGAATTGAAAGGGGCCAGAATCTGTTGTGGATCTGGAGTATTCAATAATTTTGAAAAGAGCGATATAAAGGTAAAATTGAAAGGGGCCAAAATCTGACCTGTGGATCTAGAGTATTCAATAATTTTGAGAAGATTATCCCCTAGGATGTCAAAGGTATTAGCATAGAATTCAACCGAGAAACCATTTGGACCAGGACCTTTGTCCTTTTGAAAGTTGTGTAGAATCTTTTGTAGCTCTTCTTTGGAGACTTCTACCATTAGTTGGTCATTTTGTTCTTGGTCCACAAAGCTAGGAAACAGGATGGCCACCCTTAGAATGGACTCAATAGTAGATCTCTGATCTTCCTTGAAGAGGTTATGGAAATGAGAGATGCCTTCATCTTCTAGATCCTCAAATTTTGCGGCCACCGATCCATCCCCTTTCCGGATTGACCAGATTGTGTTAATGGATTTCCTACCAGTTGCAAAGTGGTGGAAAAACTTTGTGTTTTCATCTCCATCTTGGAGCCGGAGGGCTTTGCTCTTTAGATGCCATTCCTTTGCCCTGGATAAAAGGATACTGCTTTTCTTCTTTTCTAATAGGAGAATCTTGGCTTTTTGCTCCTCATTCAAAGAGAATTTGACTTCTTGATCCATCTAGATATGAAGTTGTTGTTCTATTTCTAAAAGAGCTTGATTTTCCTTTTGTTTCTGCTCCTTGTGCCATGCAATAGTAGCCTTCTTTACTTTTTTTAGATTTGCCAAAAATTGAAGGGGAGGGGAACTAGGCAGAGAGGCAGTGTAGGGCACCCAAGATTCCTTGACAAGGTCTAAATAGCTTTGATCTTACAGCCATGCAAAGTTGAATTTGAAGGGGTTGGGGGGCTTCTTTGGATCATGAGCAAATTCGAAAAAAATGGGGGAGTGTTCTGAAACTCCACCCGAAGAGACCCATTGGCAAAAAAAAAACATTTCCTGCATAAATGATTCAGAGATGAGGAATCTGTCAAGACATTTGGCAATTCGTGCATCTCCAGAATGCATGTTGTGCCAAGTGGGAGTGTATTTTTTTGGTTGGATGTTGAGTATCTTGGAATCCTCTAGACTTTTGATGAAGAATTCAGCTAGGGGATCGACCTGAGCCGAAGAGCCCTAAATCTCATAGGAACCCAGAGTAAAATTCAGGTCTCCCCCTATGATTATGTTCTTGGAGGAGAGAAAAGAACTGTGAAAGATTTTGTTCCAAGAATATTTCCTGTCAGTGTATGGTCCATATATATTTATGCATAGAAATGAGAGATTGTGGGTTGGAGAGAAGAATTTTGTGCCCAATCCTGCCGGCATGGCCCATGAATTTGTGAGTTGTAGAGAATCCTTCTTCCATCCATTAAGTGAACCCCTTGATTTTCCCATTGCATCAAGGGTTAAAAAAGTCCAGTATGGAAAGGAGGAGGAGAGGATTTGTACTGCTGAGTCACCTTCCCTCATTGTTTCCTAAAGAAATAGAAGACTAGGAATGTGTAAATCGACTAGTTTGCGCAGTGCCAATCTTTTGGAGGGGTTGGCCAGCCCTCGACAATTGTGTGAGAGAAATATCATTGGGACCCCCGGGTGGAGGCGATGCTCTAAGAGCCCCATAGAGTGATTTTTGTTTCCCATATGGAACTTTGGAATGTGCTTGTTTCTGAGCTTGAGAGAAATAGGACTTCCTTCCTTTCTGCAAGGGTTTCTTGTCCAGATCATCAAACTACCCAATCTCCTCTGTATCCCAGGGGGAGCTTCCCCTGTTTGGCATACAAAAGATCTCATATTATGTTTTGGAGGAGAGGAGGAGGAAGTGTGAGAAGAGGGGAGGGTCGTATTGGTAGGAGGGGGGATGGGAGGGAAGGGGGGGTCAGGGACAAAGGGAGGGGTAGTTTGTGCACGGGGGAGAAAGGGAGGGAAAGGGGGGTCTAGGACAAAGGGAAGGGTTAGAGGGATAAAGGTATCCAAACCAGGATTGGAAATACCTTAGAGACCAACCAGAAAGGAAATGTCTAAGGGATATTGTAGTTCAGAAGAAACATGAATAGTTTGTTTGCTGCCACCAAAAAACGAAATTGGTGGAGAAAGGGAAGAGGGAATAGAAGCAGGCATACCCGGCTTTGCAGCTAGTGGAGAAGGAGGAAACTACTTCTTTTCTTTGCCCAGGACCACTAGATCCTGCGCTTATGGTGCAATGTTCAAAGTCTGAGCTGGAGGGGTCGTGGTTGGAGGTGGAGGAGGTGGGTCCACCGGCTTTTCTGGAATCAACTTCTTGACCCATTTTCTCCTTTTCTCCGACAGAGAACACTCCTTTTCTAAGTGACCATATACGTGGCAATGCCCACATCTGAAAGGAATCCCTTCATAGTGCAGCTCTTGAGAAAACGTGTAGCCCTGATGCTAAATGGAGATACGCTTTGCTAGTCCGCTCGACAGATTAAGTCCGACCAGAATTCTAGCCATTGCCATGTATCCCGTTTTATTAAAGGAGAGATCCACCTCGTAGTAGAAACCAAGGGCACACCCAATTTCCCGAAATACCTCCTCGGTCCAGAAAATCAACGACAGTCCCGAGAGCCTGACCCGTCTTGGAGTGATTTCCAGTCCTGCAAAAGAGGCGTTGAAGTCTGGCGACCATCGTTTTAGGAAGAGATCTTGGGTTCCATAACACCATCACCCCGAAATAATTTTGTTTGTGTCTATTTTCGACCTAAATATCCATGCTAACCAGCCTTTTGTAAGAACTAGACTGATAGGCTCATACCCGAGAAGGTTCCCGAAGGTCGTCTCTGTCTAGATTTTGAGCGAGTCCATCGATGGTCTCTTGCTGGCAAACCTTCCCACCAAGGTGTTCTGCTGCATGGTGGCGATTTCATTAAGCTTAATCCCCTCTCCAAGGTTTAGGTTTAAGGCCCTTCTCTTCGCTTTAGAAATTTTTTGTTTTTATGAGGTCTATCCATCCCGCTAGCTGGAGACACGGCAGTGGAGGTAGGTGGCAAGGCCTTTCTTGACATAAACTATTCATAGGTGAAATCATTGACGAAACCCTCGGGTGTCGAAACCGTTTGTGGCCGTGATAAAGGAAAGTCCAGCAAAGTAGACGTTAGAGAATCCGGGGAAGCAATTTCATTGCCACAAGGAGAGGAAGGGAAGGGGTTAAAGTGGTCCAGGGAGGGGTTGGGGGGATGGCACGGGAGGAGACAGATCGAGGTACGGGGTCCGCAGGATTTGAAGTAGGGAGGGTGGTACTATCATGATAGGAGAGGGTAGATCTGGAAAATCCAAGCATTGTGTGTAAGCGATGAAGGAGAGGGAAAGGGGAGAGTCAGTGGGGAGTGGCAATGTACCGAACATACCTTGTTTCATAGGGGAGGAACAAATCTTCGTTTTCGACATAATGTCCTCAAAAAATTCCACTAACTCCACGTCTTCTGGCAGGGTTTCTATCGTGCATGAGTTTTCCCAATAGTATGGTGGATCCGAGAAGCTTCGAGGAAGGGAGGTGTAAAAGCTAGCAAAAACAAACCCTTTGATGGCTGAGGTGTAAGATACCCGACCCCCTTAATCCTTACTTAGGATGATGGGGTGTTAAAATTTCACCTTTCCTTAATCATCTCAAAACCTCTTCTCAAGGGCACCATCGTCTTTTGCTCGTCAAGAGCTTTCCAACGACAGTAATTATACTCAGAACCGAGTCTTGGATCAAAAGTTATGGCCTCTCAAAGTTTACAGGTTTTCTTTTAGCCAACAACCACCTCACGGCCACGTGACATCCATGAGGCTACCTGTAATGTTCCTGACTTGGTTAGTCTAGGAAATGCTGCTAATGTATGTGTAGGATCAATAATGGTTTACATCATATAAATGATCATACAAATAACAAATGCGGCAAAGACTGCAAATTTTATATTATGATATCTTTGCAGAGTACAAATGTCGAATGCGGCTAAATAAAATGAATCACTTGGCTAGATCAAATGAAAAAAGGATCTTAGTCGGAATACAATAAGCAAACTAAAAGATAATACCCGATAATAGATGAGTACTGCGGGGTCAATGGATGAGTTGGAACTGTGGCAGCGTGCACGGTAACCGCTGAAAGTCCAGAATGTTCGCTCTGGTGGCTAAACTTCTCGGAATGGCCTAGAAACTGTCCCAAATGGTGCGCCCTGCTCTAGCTCTCAGTCATGATGACTGACCGATCCCTTTGTTGGTGTGTTTGGACCCCAGATGGATCCCCCTGGGGGAATGCACCCCTCTCTCACTGGAAAAATGCGCCCTAGTGATTCCACCGTCAGAATCGACTGAGATGTATCTCAAAATGATCGCCTTGGCCTACTGAGAAATGGGTCGAAAGGGTTTCCCTGTATCTGATCTGATGATCGCTCAGGAACCCCGAATGTGTCCACCAAAAGTGTCACACTCCCAACTTTGGAAAACGCGCCCCAGATGATTCCTCCTTCGGAATCTGACGAGGAACTAGGCGAAAGATGCGCCTTGCCTTCCTCTCAACTAGGTCGAAGGGGAATCTCTAAACTCTCCCTGGATGGGACAAGTCGATCCACTGAACCTCCTCGGGAGCTGCGCCCTCACCCTGGATAAGTGTGCCCTTGTTGTTGGACCCTGTGTAACTACTGTTGAAGAATGATGGAAGACCTATGTGATCTTCCCGGTGACTAGGGTGTGTCTCTCAACACCGAAATCAGCCAACTAGTGTCTTCCTCCTGGAATCCACTGAACTATCTCTCCCGAGATGCGCCTCTCTCCTCAATGACAAGTCATAATCTGCATAATGATGAATTAGGTCACTGACCCTTCTCTTATAGCTTTTCTAAACCCTAATTCACTATTGAAACCCTAATTCATTGTTGACTTCCAAATTTAGCTCGTCTATTCTATTTTTAGCTCATAATGGCTTAAAAGCGCTTTTAACCACTTTTAACTCAATGTCACTTTCCGAACATAACACCTTTGACTGGAGTGACCTCTAGTAACCTTGTTTAACCATTTTTTATCCCTGGCTATAGTCTAACGAGGTGGTTTAGACCATTAAGCCTCCTCTCTGGAACTCCTATTTGGAAAGGGACATTACAGTGCTCGCTTCCCGGAATTGCTTGTCCTCAAGCAATACCAATCCAGGGTGCTGCAACACCTTCTCGCTCTCCCAAGTAGCGTCCTCTACTGGAAGCCCTCTCCATTTGATCAAACACTCTCTAATGACCCTGCTCCTCAGTTTCCGCTCCCGGAACTCCAAAACCTCCTCCAGAACCAACTCCAACTCTCCCTCCTCATCCAATGGGGGAAGCTCCTCTGATGTGCTAATGAATTGTCCCACTGCCTTTTTGAGGCAAGATACGTGGAACACGTTATGAATCTTGCTCCCCTCTAGAAGCTCTAGCTCATAAGCAACCTCGCCTACTTGGCGCATGATCCTGTAAGGCCCATAAAATTTGGTCTTGAGTTTCTCAGCCCCACTCTTCTTCAGAGATGATTGTCTGTAAGGTTGGAGTCCCAAGAAAACCAAATCCCCAACCTCAAAGATGCGCTCTATCCTGTGCTTGTTTGCACTCATCTTCTGTCGGTTCTGTGCCATCTGCAGGTTCTCTTTCAGCAACTTGAGAATCTTCTGACTCTCTATGATCCAATCCTTGGCCTTGGGAGCTCTGCTCTCCCCAAAAACCAAGCCTACCAAAGTGGAAGCATCATATCCGTACAATGCTCAGAAAGGTGTCATACCAATGGACATGTGGAAAGTGATGTTGTAGCAATGCTCTCCTAAATGTAGCCACTTTACCCATGTTCTTTGTTGTCCACCTACATAGTTCCTCAAATATCCTTCAACCCACTTGTTGACAATATCGGTCTGCTCATCTGTCTGAGGGTGATAACTGGTGTTGGGCGTCAGCTTTGTCCCCACCAATCGAAACAACTCTCTCCAGAATGTCCCTATGAACCGACAGTCCCTGTCACTAATGATGTTCCTCGACAACCCATGAAGTCTGAAGACCTCCCTGAAGAATAGCTCAACTACCTGAACTACGCTGTACTCTGTCGGTATGGCATAGAAGTGAGCAAACTTGGTCAATTTGTCGACCACTACATAGATACAGTCCTTACCTTGGACCTTGGGTAGGCCTGTGATGAAGTCCATCGATATACTCTCCCATTTCTGCTCTGGAATGGGGAGTGGCTAAAGTAGCCCTGCTGGAAGAGCATGCTCTAACTTGTTATGCTGGAAAGTCACACACTCATTGACGTGTTTCTTAATGTCCTATTTGAGGCCCTTCCATGAGAACCTCTCCTTGATCTGTCTGTAGGTTTTGAAAAACCCCTGATGGCCTGCTAGTGGTGAATCATGAATTGTTGTGAGGATCTTCTTCTTGAGCCCCGAATCTGGCACCAAGTAGACTATGTCCTTGTAGAATATGAAATCGTCAATGACCCTATACCTGTCATCCTCTATCTGCCCATCCATAACCTCACAAGCGAACTTGTCCTTGGAATATTCCACCAATAAGTGGGATTTCCAATCTGCTGAAATCTCCGTCAAAGAACATGTCGCAGGTCTCCTCGATAGTGCAACGGCCACACTGTTCTTATTCCCCTTGACATACTCTATGTCAAAGTCGATGCATGTACTTTCGTCACCCATTTCTGTTGGCGCTCACTGAGGTCCTTCTGCTCAAGGAAATACTTCAAGCTCTTGTGATCTGTCTTGATCACGAATTTGCTGCCCACCAAATATTGCCTGAATTTGTTCAAGGCATGCATGATTGCCAACATTTCCTTGTCATAAATGGAGTACAACCTCTCAGGCTGACTGAGATTTCTTCTCTCTAATACAATGGGGTGACCTCCCTGCATCAAAACTGCCCCGATACCCTCGTCGGATGCATCACACTCTAGTACAAATGGCAAGGTGAAGTCTGGTAATGCCAACACTGGACAAGTGCCCATGACTTCCTTCATGTGATCAAAGGATTTCTGTGACTCCTTGGTCCAGATGAAATCCCCATGCTTGATAAGATATGTCAGCGGTGCTCCAAGCTGAGAAAAACCCCGGATGAACCGCTTGTAATAGTTGCACAGCCCGAAGAAAATCCTCAACTCTGTCGCGTTCCTGGGTGTTGGCCAATCCAAAATGGCCTTGATCTTCTCCTGGTGCACTTGTACCCCCTGTTCATTGATGATGTGGCCCAAGTAAAGTAGCTCTGTCATACCGAACTCACACTTGGACTCTTTGGCATATAATGATTGCGCCTCCATGATGCTTAATACCTCATCCAGGTGTCTCATTTGTTCCTGCCATGTCTTGCTGTAGGCCAAGATGTCGCTGAAGAAAACCAAGACTGGTTTCCTCAACTGATCTCTGAATATGTGGTTCATGCAAGACTGGAATGTGGCAGGTGCATTGGTTAGCCCAAATGGCATAACCAGGAACTCGAAATGTCCAAAGTGACATTGAAATGTCGTCTTCTCTATGTCCTGCTCTCGGATGCTGATCAGATGATACCTAGAGCGTAGATCAATCTTTGAGAAGAAAACTGCCCCATGCAATTCATCCATCAATTTGTAAATATGCGGGATAGGATACCGGTTCTTGATGGTTTTCTTGTTCAAGGCCCGGTAATCAATGCACATCCTCATGGTGCCATCCTTCTTCAGAACTAAGACAACTAAAGAGGAGAATGGGCTGCTGCTCGGTCTGATGTGTCCCATCGCTAGCAATTCCTTGATTGCTTTCTCTATCTCATCCTTGAATCTCCTAGGATGATGATAGGGGGGTGTGATCAAAGGTTTGGCCCCCTCCTCCAACTCAATGGTGTGCTCAAACCCCCTGTCAGGTGGTCTCCTTGGTGGAATCGACCCAAAAACCTGTTGATGTCGTCCCAACAAATTCCTGATCTCTATATGATACTGTTGTCGACCCTCATAATCCTTTCGCGTAGTGATCAAGCACTCTGCGTCATATGCTACCTCCCCATGCCTGAATATCCTCTCCACCCTCTTGGCTGAAACTGTCCTGGGTGCTCCTGTCGACATACCTCTCAGAACAACCTTCTTCCCGTCACGGTCTCTAAACCCCATCTCCAAGGTTTGGTAATTGGTGGTGATTATTCCCAAGGTGATCATCCACTGGACTCCCAACACCACATCTATGTCAGATAGGGCAACCACATAAAATGTGTCTCTCACTATGTAGTTGCCTAAATTTATCTCCAAGTCTGGAACTCTGTCTAGACACTCCACTGTGTAGCCATCTGCTACTGCAACATCAAACCCCTCAAACTCATCTGTCTGAAGTGCCCGTCTCGATACCAATGACGCATCAATGAAGTTGTGGGTGGCCCCACCATATATCAGGGCAATTGCTTGTTTCCCCTGAATAGTCCCTCTGATCCGGAGGGTATCATACCTGGGAACACTAGAAAGGGTCGCTATGACTCTTCCCTTTGCTGGTTTTTGTCTGTTAGCTTGTTGAACTACCGGAGGGTGGGCTCCTGCCGGTGTTGGTGGTCTACGGGGAGGCTGCTCCTCTACCTGTGTTGACTCCTCCTCTTAGCTAGTGGATCCATTGTCCCTCTCCTCCTCCTCACTGTCCACACGGTTTGTTGTCACCTTAATATAATGAATCTCTCCCTTTCCCATGCACCTGTGGCCTGGGACCCAAGGGTCTCTGTAGTTGAAGCAAAGCTTCTTCCTCATAAGCTCTCGCCTCGTCTCATCATCCAGCTTATCCTTGCCCTTCCATTCTCTCTGGAATGGCTTCCTGTCTCGATCCTTCTGGGGTACGAAGGGTTTGGAAAAGGGTTTAGTCTTTGGCACTGAGTCTGCCAAATCTCGAGTGTGTAGGATGGCATCTTGCAAAGTGGGCGGCCTGTATGCCTTCACCCATCCTCTCAAAGGCTCTGTGAGCCCCTCTATGAATAGCATGATCAGCCTGGGCTCTGATATATCTGTCATTTCCATGACTACCCACTGAAACTTCGTGATGAATACCTCTGCTGTGCCAGTTTGTCTCAACTGGGCTAGATCCCTGAAGTGGATCTTGGGATCCCTCCTGTCAAACCTGTCCATGAGTCTCTCTGTTAACTCCCTATAGGAGGTGATGCAACTGTGACCCAATGTCACCAATCCATGATGTCACCACTCGTGTGCCTTACCCTCCAAGTGTAAGGTGGTGAAACTGATGGTCTCTGTCTCGGTCATTTGGTTGAGCTTGTAGTATGTGTCTAGCTTTTGTACCCAAGCTATGGTGGTGCATTTGGACGATCTGTCGAAAGAAGGTATGGTGAGTTTACCAAATTTTCGGATGAAATCAATGTTATGCCCCTATTGCTGCTGTGATCCTCCTCTCTGTGGCTCTCTAGGGCGGTTCTTGAGTCTGAGCCCATAGTACTCGACTAGGGTCATGTCCTGATGGAAGTCGCGGCCCAATGCTACATACTCCCTCCTGTACTCTGCAATGTCCTTTGCATGAGTNTGCTGTGATCCTCCTCTCTGTGGCTCTCTAGGGCGGTTCTTGAGTCTGAGCCCATAGTACTCGACTAGGGTCATGTCCTGATGGAAGTCGCGGCCCAATGCTACATACTCCCTCCTGTACTCTGCAATGTCCTTTGCATGAGTGGGAGGCCTCTATGCTATCAGTAGTTGTGCTGCTACTGGGGGTGCCCTCTGGAAACTGGGAAACAAAGGTCTGGGAATCCTACTCGAAGAGGTGTATGTGTGAGTAGGAGATTGGGGTCTACTGCCTGCCCTGGAGTTCCCCTGTGCTACATGTGGGGCTTGTGTGCCTGGGGTGCCCACTATAGCCAATCTATCATCCATATGTGCCACGGACTAGGTCATGGCCCGCTAACTAGCTACCATGTCACTGATAACCTGCATGAAGGCTACCTTTGGCTCCATGGAGGCCTTACCATTGCCCTCTGGTTGCTCATATCTATCACCTAGCATCCTCTCAGCCTCGTGCTCAGCCTCATGCTTTTCCCTTCTCTCTGCTTCCCTGTGCGCCTCTTCCTCTTCCTCTGAGCTGGGAGGGAAAGGAGGAAAGTCAAGACTAGACCTTCTTTCCTTGCACCTGTTGTAAGTGACATATTCGTCACCTACGTGCTCACGACCCTTTGGGTCTTCTGCTGCACTCATCATCTTTAGTCACAGGCTGGCAGGACTAAAGCTCTGATACCACTGTAATGTTCCCGACTTGGTTAGTCTAGGAAATGTTGCTATTGTGTGTGTAAGATCAATGGTTTACAACATATAAATGATCATACAAATAACAAATTTATATTATGATATCTCTACGAAGTACAAATGTTGAATGCGGCTGAATAAAATGAATCACTCGGCTAGATCAAATGACAAAAGGATCTTAGCTGGAATACAATAAGAAAACTAAAAGATAATACCCAATAATAAATGAGTACTGCGGGGTCAATGGATGGGCTGGAATTGTGGCAGCTCACACGGTAACTGCTGAAAGTCCAGAAAGTTCGCCCTGGTAGCTAAACTTCTCGGAATGGCCTGGAAACTGTCCCAAATGGTGCACCCTTCTCTAGCTCCCAGTTCTGATGACTGACCGACCCCTCTGCTGGTGTGTCTAGACCTCGAATGGATCCCCCTTGGGGAATGCGCCCTCTCTCACTGGAAAAATGCGCCCTAGTGATTCCACCGTCGGAATCGGCTAAGATGTATCTCAAAATGATCGCCTTGGCCTACTGGGAAATGGGTTGAAGGGGTTTCCCTGGATTTGATCTAATGATCGCTCGGGAACCCCAAATGTGTCCGCCAAAAGTGTCGCACTCCCAACTCTAGAAAATGCACCCCAAATGATTCCTCTGTCGGAATTTGACGAGGAACTAGGCGAAATATGTGTCTTGCCTTCCTCTCAACTGGGTCGGAGGGGAATCTCTGAACTCTCCCTGGATGGGACAAGTCGATCCACTGAAACTCCTCGGGATTTGCGCCCTCACCCTGGATAAGTGCGCCCTTGTTGCTGGACCCTATGTAACAGTTGTTGAAGAATGATGGAAGACCTATGTGATCTTCCCAATGACTAGGGTGTGTCTCTCAACACCGAAATCAGCCAACTGGTGTCTTCCTCCTTGAATCCACTGAACTATCTCTCCTAAGATGCGCCTCTCTTCTCAATGACAAGTCATAATCTGCATAATGATGAATTAGGTCTCTGGCCCTTCTCTTATAGATTTTCTAAACTCTAATTCACTGTTGAAACCCTAATTCGTTGTTGACTTCCAAATTTAGCTCGTCTATTCTATTTTTATCTCATAATGGCTTAAAAGCGCCTTTAACCACTTTTAGCTCAATGTCACTTTCCAAACATAACGCCTTTGATTGGAGTGACCTCTAGTAACCCTGTTTACCCCTTTTTTGGCCCTGGCTATAGTCTAACAAGGTTGTTTAGACCATTAAGCCTCCTCTCTGGAGCTCCTATTTGGAAAGGGACATTACACTACCTATCTCTCGTGCCCTCCGATGTGGCATCGACGTGGCACCTGCCACTTGGCCCATCGAGCCTCTAGATCAACGGCCCCAATCACTTGGGCCAACCTTTTTCATCGTAGGGGTTCTTACCTTACGATGTCATACATCACCTCCGACTAACCTGCTCTGATGACAATCACTTTCGAGACTGATCCCAGATCTGATGACTCTCTAACTTTTGAAATCAATGGCTCTGATCATGTGGGAGCTTCTAACATACCCGATGTTTAATTCCTGTCTTCCCACCCTTTGTTAATGGGATCCAATGGGGTCCACAACGTATCTACAATTGTCGTTTCTCCATGCTATTCCTAGATCCGTAGCCAGGGTTCCATGTGTCACCTCCCGACGAGTCCATAATCCACGAACCTTTTCGTCGTCGACACCTCTCTAGCTCATCACTTGAATCGTCGATCATCTATGCTCCAACAATGATGTGACCGACATGAACGACCTAGATCTCACCTTCCATGGATTGACGGTTGTCGTTCCTTCTTGGGTTATCCCGTCGTTGTCGGCAACCTGGTTCTAGCCTCTCTTCAGATCTCTTGTTGTCATCCTCCGATGAATGATCAGGATCTAACGACGTCTAGATATGATGGTCAAGATTAAAATCATTGTTCTAAGGGTTTCTAACCCCACTCTGGGTCCACTCATGTCCCTCATCTAACCCATTAGTGGCACCTGTCAGCCAATAGACACGCTCACTGCTAGGCTGGCACACCATGTTATCGTGACATCATCTTCATGTTGGTTGCCATGCTGGCTCACCACGTCATCATGTCGTCATCTTCCTTTATCGTCGTCAGCACCCTTGGCCAGCATGTGACCATACCACCCATCCATGCTTCGACAACGATACATTTGGATCCGACAGACCAGATCTCATCGTCATCACCTCCGACGAAATCAATGGTTGTTGTACATATCTTGATCTCATCGTCGTTGGACCTTGCGCCTTCACTCAACTTTACCAACCATTCATGCCCCGACGGCAATGCATCAGGCACCGAAGGTCCAAATCTCTCAACCTATGGATCTAACGGCTAGGATTTAAAGCGAAGGTCCAAAGGACCTCCTTTCCCAACGGGACCCACTTTCGTCCCGTTGGCCAATACCCTAGTGGCACCTGTCACCACTAGGACATGATGGCTTCCAATCTGGCAAGCCACGTCATCATGACATCATTGCACCCTTTTATCTCTTATCCAAGATCTAAGGCAATCTACGATGGAGATCAACTTTCACATCTGTACCGATCAACGGTTCTCGATAATCCTCGAACCCCTATCGTTGTTGGCATCTCTAGTCCATCACTTAACCTTGCCAACCTCATACTCCCAACGACGATGCCACCGGCATCAACGGTCCAGATTTTGTTGGGGTTGTTCTTTGACAGATCAACAGTCATTGTTTCATTTGAGGGTTTCATTGTCGTCGTCGTCAGAACTATTGTTCCAACTCTTGGTTTGTCTCAGGACTCGTTCTCCCAACAACGACGCCTTCTCAGCAAAGGGTCAAGATATACTCCTGGTAAATCAACGACGCTCTTCATGTCACAGGGTTCTCGTCGTCATTGTAGCCCCTTTCTTTAAGGCTTGGTGGCTTCCATGACTTTCCCTTCTGTCGAATGGTTCTGATATTCCCATCGTACTGATCTAACGGTTGTTGGTGGCCTTGGGCCTTCTTCGCTGTCGACACTTCATTTAAGTGCACTTGGGTGCTTTGACGATTACACCCTCCAACAAAGGGTCAGGATCTACCCATCAAGCCCATCCAATGGCTGTAGATCCTCCCAAATAAAACACTGAGTAGTTCAAGGGATCTTCAAAGGTTTTCCTTCGATTAATAATCCGATTCAGGACTTCACTACCCAAGTTATTCTTCCAGGTCCTAATACATCTCACAACAAGCACTAAGCATGCTACTTATCTCTCAAACGGGGATTTGATTCCCCACCACCATTTGTGTCAAGGGGAGGGAAAAACAACACAGGGTCTATCGGCCTTTCATGGCCTCCAACACACTCTTATTACAATTAATGTATCACCCCTTTTGAAATAGGATTACAACATTCCATCCCTCTCAGAGATTATCATTTGTTACTTAAATTATATGCCGCGTTTCCTTTCACAGGGAACACATTGCAACAAATACTCAACTGCACACACAGGAGGCACAAACACACTATTATATCCATGATGGCATACATAGGAGGGAACCTTCTGCTCAGATCTACACTACACATGCAATTCCAGATAAATGCATTATCATTCAAGTACAAGGGCTTACAATGGGAAAACACCCATCCCATAAATCAGACATACATGTTCATGGTTACAAATACAGGCATCCATCCATACATTTTAGTCTAATTACACAGGGTACAAAGATACTTATCTGTTACCAATTTCAATCAACCAATTGACTATGGGTGTTCGCCTTTCCACCAACCATAGGCTCTGCGTGCTCTTTCACTTTGACAGTAGGCCAACCCCGTGCCAAGCCATGATACCTATTATCGCACAAGTTGTAGGTTGGGAAAAGACCGACCCAACCACCAAATGGCGACAACTTTGAGAGCACTTATCCACTGTCACCTTAGGTAGGTGTTCCCATCACTTTATAGGTGCAGTGGTCACCTCAAGGGGGGAATGATATGGAAAGTGTAATGTATGAATGAATGCCCCTATAGATCAAGTTTCTATGTGTGGATAAGGTCTTGAGGAAGGTCTTGATGGTAGCCAAGGGTTGCCAAGAAGTAGTAGACCTTGCAAATGTTGATTGTACCTGCCCGAGACACAAGAACAAGCCAAGCATATATGTATAATGTTAGGTGGACAAGCAAGTTAAGCTTGATGTCCCTAATTTCAGAAGTAAACAACAATGTATATCAACAAAGAAATAAGTATTAGATCTGCTAAACAATTGTTAAAAGTCCAACGAATGATGCTAGAGATAAATTAGATAAACACTAGTGATACTCAAGAATGAAAGCACAAGACTTTAGAAATGAAAGAAGGTTGTAATAAAAGTTGTTTGCAGAAATATTTTGCAGACTTATGGCTATAGAAAACTTCTTGTTACAGAAGTAAATTCAACCACCAAAAGTCACAAAGAATCCTCCCAAAAGTTGCGCTAGACCAAGTAGATAAAAGTGGCAAACTCTTAGCTAATTTTGACGATTGAAAAGCAAGTAATGAGTGAAAGAGTGTTAGGTTTTTTTCAGCCCTAATGGATGAAGATGAAAGTTTATAACATAAGAAAGCAATACCCCTTTAGGGGGGACGCCGTAGTGGCTGAGAGGTGTTCTAGGAACAAGGAACAAAACCCAAATTGCAGAAAGTTGAGATGACAAAAATCACGTTTAACAATGCACTATTTTATTTCTCCAATGCAAAATATTCAGACTAGTGCCTTTAAAATTGGGTGAATGGAGTCTTAGAATAAATATTTAGATCAAAAAAGACCCTAAGGATGTAAGCCCTTTTATTTCCTAGGGTATACCAATCAAACTTAGGGTAAATCTAAGAGGGTATACACAATCATATTTCTCCTAGTAACCCTTGCAAAATAACTTGTAAACTTTAGAAAATTTGAAGCTTAATGGAGGGTGTATCCAAGATACTCTTGCTAGGGTTTCAAACAACCATAACCAAGAAATAACTAACAATGCAAATTTTTCATTACCAATTTCAAGAGAGAGAGATCAAACCCTAGTTTCACTAAGCAAATTCATCTTAAGCTTCAAGAGAACAATCATCCAAGAGGTGTGCATCACTCCTCCTCATCCATTCACCAAAATATAGCACCAAGAAACATTTGCACAAGAGAGAAACACCATAATGCCCAAGAATAGCAAAAATTTCAGCCAAGTACTTCTCACAATGGGAGAGTTATGTTATGAAATGAGATTCACATGATCTCTATTTATACAAAAGTCTTATAACATAGTTTTTCCACTTAGCAAGGGTAAAACATAAGATAATGGGTCAACAACCCTCATATTACCCCTTGAACCAAATAATAATATTTAATTTTCACTTTAACACATTAGAAACCCTAAAAGTAGATGACGTCACCCCTTTAGGGAACGTTTTGACACTTTTCCAAGTTGTTGGAGAAGAAGAGAGAGGTCATTGGGACTCCTTGAGCCTCCTCTTCATGTGCTAGGGTCAATCCATGTCTCCTCCAGTCAAAATATTCCAAGTGTCAATGTGCAATAACTCCATCACCATCAAACCCCCTCAAGCATGACGTCAAGCCTCAAAAGGTGACGTTTTCCTTCTCCTAGGCAAGTCGTTTGGGTAATAGGGACTGGGTAAGATCCTCCATGATGTCAGGTAAGCCTTCGAAGGCATGTCTCTACGATATGGTGTGTGGGCCTATAGCATCCAACCTGTGGGCTTCTTGCCCCATGGAAGCCCACGCTAGGCTTGTTCTCCCAAAATTGGCCATCTAGCAAGGTCCTACAAAACAAAAGGGTATGCCCTCCAAATATTTCAAGTCAAAGATATCATGAAAAGTGTAAATCACATCTAATAAGCAAAGCACCTAAACATGTGCATCAAAACTACCTCATCAAATTAAACAAATGCTCCAAGACCCTATACAATTGACCAAGTTGAAGTATGGGAAGGGTGTCATAAAAGTCCTATTGGGTAGACCAAAACCCTCAAGTAGGGGATGCTTCCAAGGATGGCCTTTCAAGGTAGTGGATGACGAGGTGGAAGGGGTTTAGACTTCATAGGTCAATGATTTTCATGACATACAAGGGCTCATATTATCTCATTATGGGTGCCTTTGTAGAGGGTGTGTGGCACCTTCATTTGCGATGCACTTTTTCCAAGCCCATCTTATTATCGTTCTTTCTTCTTAGATCTTCATTTCTCTTTATATTTCTTTCATTTTTTAAGGAACAAGTTGAAGGCCACTATCCTGGCTTGGTGTCCAGATAACGACAGTGTCATTCACAAATACCTCGTGGAAATGAGAAGGTTGGATCATGATGAGACCCTTTCTCTTAGTTGTGTAACTGATAACCAATACCTTGGCTTGGTGACTAGATGATGGTAATGTCATACCGCTAAATACCCATGATCATGATAGGCCAGCTCGTGATTAGACCTCCCATCCTCCAACTAACCCTTAAACATTCACTATCATTTATTTTTGTAGGTTCCCTATTTCTTATAGAGAAGCATTTCATTTCTTTCTCATGGATCCCTAGGCGAAGCATCTGTAAGGTCTATATTTAGGCTTTTATCTTTTTAGCCAACAACAATCCCTCTGGGCCTTCAGCCCCTTCTTCCCATGAAATGAGGTACATGCCCTTCTTGGGTCACTAAAGTCAAAGGGCCTAGAAGAGGGCAATATGATGGGAATGTAATGAGCAGAAAGTGCTAAGTATGGTCGGGAATGGTACAACAACCTCTTAAGGGACCCCTAGTCACAAACCTTCCCCAAAGGTTGGCCACTTACTAGGAAATCTATGACACTCACCAAGGTGAAACAAGGTCAAAAGCATAATGTCCAAGCATGCATTCTATAATCAAAAGTAGCTTAAATACAACATGTTTAAATGCCTCAAATATTAGGGTGATTACCTACCACAATACTTGACTTGTACCGCATGGAGAAAGACCCATATTCCTTGCAGAAGCTAGTCGGTGTGGTGGATGCGTTGACAATGGATCAAAATGTGGTGATAGAGCGGGCTTCCGTATGTGCAAGTGGACACTGCTAGTCATGTGGTCTCTCGGCACTCCATATCTACAACCCGAGGTCCTTGAAACATCATCTCCTTAGTTATCCCACAAAATGGGGATAACATATGGCTCCTACTTGGGGACATGTGCTCGTTGTAGAGTGCATGAGAAATGCAACATCTCCCGGTAGACTTGTGCCTACACTGAAACAAGAAATCATAAAATCTAGGGTGGTTCTATCACCCTTCGTCCATATACATCAAAATCCAAATGAAAACTAATCTAGAAAAGAAAATTTTAGCATTTGTTTTTTCTAAACTAAGCATGAAATCAATATGCAAGTAGATAAGATAAGATAATAAGATAATTTTTTTAATGTCCAACTAATGACCACAAAAGTAGGTCAAAGGGATTGATGGGTACAATGATGTCCTTACAATGTGGGAGTACCAAAGAGTCTCCTATAAAGGAATAAATTGCATGAAGTAAGATACAAAAAAAAAATCATAGATAATATGAGTTGGATTGAAGGATGAGGAGCTTTCAATTGTGGCCACAAATCCTAAACCTCGCAACGGGGCAGAGATGATCAAGCAGAGAAGCTCCAGGTGCTCAAAGGTCTATGGAGTAGACCTATCTCTCCTAACATCTGAGGCTGAATGAAGGAAACCCAACAAAATCTGTTGGCCCAAAGAAGCGCTGGTGGAAAGCGCAGACTGTCCACTATGCAGCTGCCTGGCAGAGGTCGCACGATGCTAGGTCTGGAGGGTATATTCCATCTCCCACAAAGGGATAAGAAATGGTTATGGTGTTGATATCTCATGGAATGGGGTAGGACCTCGCGGATCCTCATTGATCTAGGGTTTGGATCTATACTGATGTCGATCAGTCGCTTGGTGCCCCTTTCTGAAGGTAGCACTGTGAAAAATGAAGTGATCATCTATGTAGATTCGAGTCTGATGGGAGGTTGAAGAGTATGTGCTCGGAACCTGAGAGCCTCCTGTATATATAGGGCCAAACATATCTGATCGAGATATCTAAAGAAGCTAGTGAGGGTATGAGATTTTCTGAACAAGCAATGAAACCTCCCTCTAATCTCGTAGTAGATGGGGCATCGAAAAATAAAGTGCACCTCCATCTCCACCTCTTGTAAATGGCATACCTGGTAGATTCTATATGATCTGGGGTTTGAATCTATACTGATGTTGGTCGGTCGCTTGGTGCCCCTTTCTGAAGGTAGAAATGTGAAAAGTGAAGTGATCATCTATGTAGATTTGAGTCTGTTGGGAGGCTGAAGAGTATGTGCTCAGAACCTGAGATCCTTCTGTATATATAGGGCCAAACATATATGATCGAGATATCTGAAGAAGCTAGTGAGGGTCTGAGATTCTCTGAACAAGCAATGGAACCTCCCTCTAATCTCGTAGTAGATGGGGCATCGAAAAATAAAGTGCACCTCCATCTCCACCTCCTGTAAATGGCATACCTGGTAGATTCTATCTGATCTATCAATCTGGTGGTCTGTCTCTACTCGAAGTCTATGATAACCCACTCTGAATTGGTCGAATGAAATGCGAAGGGCATGCATCCAATGACGAAGTGTATACTAGGGTCGAACAATGAGCCCGTATCTCAACCCCAAAAAGTGCTCAGCGTAGAAGGCCATCTTTGGGCACAACCCTCCCTGAGGGTTGACCCATGTGATCTGGACAAACTACTTGTAAATGTCATCCTTGATGATCTTGTTCAGCTCCTGTCTGGTAGGTAAAAGGTGACTAGGTGCATCTAAGGAATATTTAAATGGAGGGAGGCGATCTAACTGGATGCCCGATGACTCTATGAGACCTAAAACTTCTGTGAACCAACCTTTTTCCTAACTCGGAGGACTAGAAAGGGAAATAGCCTCTGAAAAATGATAGGCCAAGTACGGGTACTGGTCCTACCTTTCGCCGAGTCTCCAAAGCTCTGGATAAGATGCAAAAAGGAAACCAATCTGAACACTATCTCAAGCTGGAAGGGATGAGCTCCAAACTCTGCAAGGATGATGTGCTAAGGTACTATCTGCTTGCATCTAATGATGCAGCGGAGAAGAAGAATCTGGACTCTCTCTGTTGAAGCCCAATTTGACTTGAGTAAAGATGGTCCACGAATCTTTGAACCATATAGAGAAGTGGGTCGAATTAGAGTGTCCATGAGGCTCATCTTGGAAGAAATGTCCTGAAAATGGTGTCAAAAACACTATCTCTTTAGAATGGCTAAAGATCCATATCCTTTGTTGATCCGAGGCCAGAGGGATGGACACAGAATGAAACGGAAACCTAAGAATTGCACCCCCAAATATGACTTACCTACTTACCTGGGGCCTCGGGGCCCTGAAGAATCGAGTCTTGCAACTATCAGGTGAAGACATATAGCCAATGCAACCAGTTGATCATCCCATCAAAGTATATCCCCCTGTGCTTAATTATGTAAAACAAAAAAGATAAGTCAAGCACATAATGATCATGAGCATAAATAGATGTATAATCAATCGTAAAATGAAATTCATGGAGATGGGTGGGAGGGAGGAAATCTTGTTGGAAAGAGAATCCATCAGCCTAATCATCCTTCCTGAAGGTGTAACCACAAGCCTGATCAATCCATCTCTGGAGAGGGCTACTATATGTAGATGATGGCTCATCTTCATCCTCATTAACATGATCGCTACTTCCTAAAGACTGAGAAGATATGAGAGATCCAAAGAAGACCTCATGATTTCCCTGAGAAGGAGGGATGAGGTAAGGGACAAGCTCATGTGTAGAGAAAGGAAAATGCACGTTCTCAGGAGACGAACAATCAAAAGATTCGTGGTGCCGCACGTTCTCAAGAGACGAACGATCGCAAGATTCGTTCGAACGTCCTATGGCGTTGTGACAGATGGTATTAGAGAAGTTTGGTTCTCTTCACCACTACTGCTGTCGAAAGAGTGGTGTAGAGGGGCACACTTGTTGAGAAGGTAATTTGGGTGCAGGCTTGGTAAGGGTTCGACAGACTGACCCATCGCAGAGGCAGCCTGAGCGCAGACTTGGTGGATGGTTCGGTGCAACGAACTTGTTCTTTGCAGAGTTTGCATCAAACTTATGGCAAAGGTTAAGTTGATGGTGCGATGAGAAGGTTGAGCTAGGCGCACACCTTGTGCAAACCAAGAGCAGAGTTTATGCTGAAACGAAGCACTTGGATAGGGTGGGTGATCGTAGAACTCATCGCAGGACTTGTCGTAGACTTGATCACAAAGGAAGACTTGGTTGGATTTATTTGTGACGAAAGTCAATGATGGACTTGTTGTGCACACCTTGGAGAGACCAGGTGCAGAGTTCATTGGAGAACCGAGCACTTGGGCAAGGAAATTGAACACGGGACTGTTGCACGACTTGTCACAGAGTCGGTTGGGTTGATTCGTGATGGAATTCAATGTCAGACTTGTTTTGCACACCTTGGAGAGACCAAGCGCAGAGTTCATTGGAAAACTGAGCACTTGGGCAAGGAAGATGAATGCGGGTCTATTGCATGACTTGTCACAGAGATAACAATAGAAGTGATCATGGAAGAAAAACACAGAGGGCGATCACGGAAGTAATTGCTAAGAGGAGCAGTTTTAGGTTGCAGCAAGGTGAAGCACTTGAGAGTGTTGGATGACCTTGGGAGACCTAAAGCAACTCCACATCAGGAAGTTGGTTGGGCATGTTTCCATCATGACGTCTTTGTGTTGTGCATCACCGAGAACAACAATTGAGATGAGTTGGGTTGTTGGACCAGATTGCAACCTTCGGACGAGGTAGCTCTCTGCAAAGTTACAACAGTCTGTTAGCAGTAGTATGACTTGACAGTCGGGTTGTGGGTGCATGGTACCTTGAAGAAGAAGAAGTCAAGGTACGGAAATGGCAAGACATTGGAGACGAGTTTGGTTAGTTGCATGCGAAGTTTGGGACTTAGATGAATTTCTAAAGTGGATGGATGGACTCAGCCTTGTATCACAACAAACAGTGGTTGAGGTGAGTTCATGCAGAGACTCGAGAGTCGATTGCTTGAGAAAGTGGAGGTCCAAGACAACAGGCTTAGAACATGGTTGCAACGAACGATGTTGTTGAGAAAGGTATGGTTGGCTTGATTCCTTGCATTTTCCAAGTGTTGTGGCCAGTTCTTTGAAGGGAAGTTGAATGATTTGGTGGTTTAAGTGCATTCCGTTTCCATGGTGAAAACCAACGGACTTGAGGGTGACTCAAGTGGTGCAATTCAAAGAATTTTTATAGCAGTTTGGGACGCCTTGGTTGGGAGAATGTGCGGAGATCTTGGGGCGACCTACTTGGATGAGTCTTGTAGTGGACTTAGGAAGACTTGGATCCAGCCGTAGAGGTGGCTTGGGAAGCTTCCTAACTCTTTGATGAGGTGTGTTGGACAAGTCGATGCAATGGTAGGAAGTGAAGTCTATACATGCCGAGTTGAGAGGATGGATGAGGCGCCTTGCTGCTTGGTGCCTTAGCCATATTTGTTGAGTCAAGCGGTAACTTGATGAGTCGCAACGATAGTGCCAGAGTTTGGATGCTTGCAGGAGGTGCAAGGCAGTTTCGTTCCAAGAGGTAGAGAGTCAGCAAAGGAATGGAGCAAGAATTGTTGACAGTCAACCTGAATGGGCAGAACATAAACCAAGTGACTTGGGTGGTCTTCACTTGCCTTTGGTATGGGACATTGAATGAGGTAGAGTGCACCTTGGTGACTTGCAGACGATTGTGCAATGACTAAGAGATCTTGATCTAGATTATTTTCGGAACGAAATGAAAGTAGAGATATTACAATGAAATACACATAAATATTGCCAGAAACAGAGAATTACAACAATACATGATTTCTATTAATGAAAGAAATGTACAGAGACTGTAAAAATATAGAGTGCAAGACTTGCTAGAATGGTGGCATCTTTATCTCTGAGAAGAGATGTGACAACTACGCTCATTCACAAGAAGATGAGTACAATGAGGCTCTGAAGGCCTTTTTATGATAAACATGAATTCCAAAACCCTATACATCCAAAAACCTAACCCTAGGAGATGAAGCGCCAAAAGTCATGTGGGCCCCATTGGGGTAAGTTAGTACATCAACTTCCCGGGGTCGTAACTTTTGCATATGATCACCGTTTTAGGCGTGTGATAGCCCGTTGGAAAGGTCTTTTTGAGAAATACACATTAATTCGTCAAACTTTGACTTCGTCTACAATTTGATTGTGGCAAGCCAAGAAAACAATGCTTAGGGCCCCAAAACGGCCCTAGAAGTACAGAAAGATGTACTGACATGAAAACTTCCAAAATAAGCCAGTTGGAATAGGTGGGTGGCCACCATTATCCACTTGGATGCTGTGTAGGGATTTAGGACAGCCCCGAAAGTGTAGAACCCACAATTACAAAGAAATATCCCCATTACAGAGAAATGTGTTGAACTGAAAACTGTCAAGATGAGCCAGTTGGAATTTGGAACAGGGGGGTGGCCACCAATATCCACCTGGATCAGATTCGATGGGGATCGTTGGTTGAGGTTGGCAAAAGTATTGGTTTGAATATGCCTAAGGCATGAAAGTTCTTTGAGGTGACTCATTCTACTTGGAGCACTTTGAACAATTCATTGAGACATTTTAAGAGTGTAGGCATGTTGGCCACACTCATCACAGATGTTGAGTTGCGTTGAGGTGACTTGATGGAAGGAGGCGAGTTGAGGACTTTCCTTCACTTAGAGGATTGTACGGATAGGTAGATTGTATCATGAAGAAATTACTTGTGCATGAGAGTTTCTCTTGCGTTGGGTAGCATGGTTGAGGGTGAATCCTAACCATTTCAAGGCATAGATAGGTAGATGCAATGACATGACCAAGTGACGAAGTAGTGAGGAAAGACAGTATAGTCGTGTAGTTCTATGGGAATATTGGCTAACTGTGCCACGAGGAGGACAGTGGAGTCAAGTTGTCGTGGATGACTTTGTTTTGGGGTGACTTCATAGTGCATTAAGGTGAGGGGCGACCTTGCCTTGGTCTGAGAGTTGTGTGAATGGATCGAATTGTGAAAGGAAGTGACCAGTCTGTGCATGAGGGTGTGCAGTCTCAAGGAGTGTGACAATTGGACTAGCCATTCAACTAGTTCACGACTTGGGCAAGAGCAACAACATGACAAGAGGGCCAAGAGTACGGAAGCACCAGTAGGTTCAAAGTGCAACACTTAGACATTGTGGAGGATCTCCTTGACGAAGATCAAACGATGGTAGCAGCGATGAGGCAAGGATGGACACTTGCCTTAGTCTTTGGAGTTGGATAGAGTGACGGAGATGCGACAAAAAAGACTAAGTTCGGACATGAGGAAGTGCATTCTCATGAGTTGGGCATGACAGTTGGACTAGCTACCTAATCAGTCCAAGGCATGGGGGATATCAGTGTGCAGAGACATGACAGAGTTGGTTGAAGTATGGGTGCAACAGTGAGATCACAAGAGTTCAACACTTAGGCGAAATTTTTAAGTGAAGTCTGCATCAGTCATTGAAGCAACGATGAGATCTGGAGATGGGGAAAATATTCCATGGAAATCGATGGATGTTGTCGAGGACGACAACAAATTGGAGTGGGGGAGGATGTAAGGGTCTCCCATGACACCCACCGAGTGCGTGTGCTCCTCGAGAAGATTCGACGATGGATGGAAGAAGAGCACAAGGAAGGAAGTGATCGGTTGGGCGAACAAAGACGTTCGGGTGTGGGCAAGAGCACCTTGAGTGCACGATGGTGACGTGCGACATCAAGGGGGCACACACCTTACTTGCCTTCAAACGATTGACAATGACTTGGGTTGCATTTGGGCAAGGACAGGGCAACTTGGGAGCATGCCCAAGAAGTGGACCCATCTTCCCTCGACATCATGGGTGCGTTGGAGAAGTTGGAAGACCCCATTGACACCCCCACGAGGAGTCACGACGATCGGGACAAAGAGAGCACAAGGAAAGGGGTGCACCAGTCCAAGAAACGAAAGCTTGATGGGAACACAAGGCTTGTATGGGCGCCCTGGGTGATCCAAGTGGATATCAGTGGCCACCCACCTTTTCCAAATGGCTCAAAATAGTTTTCTGACCATTTTGGCAATTTACTATTTTTAGCAGGTTTTAACTTTCGGGGCCATTTTGAGGGTCCAAATGAAGGTTTTTCGAGATCAAGGTTCTCAATGATAGCC
>SNQJ01S0004444.1:185907-202594 GCA_010110895.2 Picea sitchensis | reverse complement strand
GCCCATCGTCCCATGTTCAGAGAACATGAGGACATGTCAAGGGAGTTGACCCTTGATGTCTCACACTATGGGGAGTTGACCCTAAGTGTTCCTAGAGGGAGTAGCCTCTAGAAGTCCACCTGGGAGTGCCATGTGTGACAAATATTTTACTACTATGGTGGTTTTGTACCACTGGCGGAGACTGCGTGTCTCTGGACAGTAGTTGTGTACTACTATGGAAAGATACCTCCCTAGCTAAGAGGGAGTGTTGATGTTTCAACATCAGGCATAACTTCTCCTACATTGGGCTGCAGACCAAGGGAGATGGGATACTTTATCACAAAGGTGCACTTGTGGTAAATGGGCCCAGACGTAGTCTTTCCTTGATCATGACAAGGAATAATATGGACTCGAGGTGCTTGAAGTGCTTTCCACGTGTCAGTTAGCAAGATCTTGGTGTGTGCCTGTGGTGAAAGATCTTGGTGTGGTCTTTGTCCTAGTCATGGTGATTTGACAAGGAATGATAAAGACTCAAGATGTTATGCTATTACATGTGGACCCAAGTGAGCCTAATCTTAGAGAGATTTAATTGGCTCAGAGGGAGAGCTGCGGAATGAGTTTCTCCTTAGTTCAGGTGGGAGAGAGATGTTTTCCAAGACTGAAAGATAAGTGTCATGAGTCTAGGGTGAAGTTTGTATACTTCAAAGACAAGAGTGGCATGTTGCAGAATGTCTCCCTCATTGAGAGGGAGTGTTGATATTTGGACAACATCGGGAAGACATTCTCTAAAGATAATAATTAATAAGTAAATGATAATAATAAATAGTTATCTGATTATTCAAGGGACACACCCTTTCATGGATGGTCACCTTATGTTCCCTATATATGGAACACTCATTATTATAATAATACATCGAATATCTCTCATATCTCATATGAATAAAAACCAACAAAATTGAGGTTAGATGTTTTTGGTCATTGCACTTACATGCTTGTCATATTCATAGGTTGTGGAGGTTGTGGCAAAAGATGATTGAGTTTGAGTTCATTGTTTATCTTTATTGCAATATTTTCTAGTATAAGTATATGAAATGAATTTTACATGTAATTTGGGAGAATTGAGTCACAAATGCATCATATCATTTAAAATGTTGCTAGAAAAAAATCATTTGAAATGTTGCTAGTGGGTTGTGATATGTCTTAAAAAAAATAGCTTTGTTAAAATGTTATATCTTTTTGTTTGTAGCATTTTACAACTTTGTTGGTGGCTATGGCAATGTGCATTGGTATGTTGTGACTTAGTGGTTGGGACAATGCATTGCCATGCAAATGATCTAAGTTCAAACCCCAACAAGTGTGAGGCAAGAACATTAATATGACAATTTATCTTTTTTAATTTAATTTCTCATTCTTTGCAGCTTATTTTCTTCCATAGGAACTCATTCCTATGGAAATAAGCATTGAAGAATAAACAAGTGTTTTTCAGGCAAACAAATTAAATTGTGAGCCATAATCTTTCTAGGATTGATTTCATGAAAAATGTTTAATGATAAATCTTCAGAGGCATTGATTCATTTAGGATTTCACAACAATAAAGATGGTTCATGGTTTTGGAGTCAAGATTACATATTTAATTTTTTATTGCAATTGTGACATTTGAGCAATTACATTGCCCAATAACCATGTTGAAATGAAATAATACATATATATAGAGGAATTATTTGTAGAATTCGAAATGCTCGGACTTCCACATATTTCTAAAAATAGAGATAAGTTACAAAAAGGAAATGATTTAAAATAACAGTTACCCATTTTAAAGGGACCATTTAAGAACATGTCTATCATCCCTAGGGCCCCTTTCCTCTACTACCAGTTGTCCAAAAATTGCTGAAATGTACTTAATTTTATTTGAGGACTCATTTCAGCTTAGCGATCTCCTCCTTTAGAGTATCTAACTAGACCAGTTGATCCTCTCCAACACTTTCAGCTGTTTCAGTTGTGGTTTCTTTCTTCTGTCGCGTGCTCCGTTTCTTCTTAACAACTCGCCTGTTGATGACTAGATCCCTCATAATGGGATTCAGCCCGATTTCCAATTTCGAGTCTATAGCAAGTTCTGTGTGGAATTTAGACGCTATTATATGCACAATTACCCTTTTCTCCTTACTCGTAGCTAAATATACCATGTTGCCTGAATAACCAGTCTCATTGGATATAGCTCTGTCCATGTACCTCAATTTTGTGGACACCGAAATGCTTTTACAGAGATCAGAAGGTCGAGCAAATTTGGAGATTACTCCCTTTATGGATAAGATGATGCCTCCATACTTGAGAATTGGCAGTTATAGAGTCCCAATCATAAATCACAAACAGACTTACATACACGTGCATTGGTTTGCCATGCTCGGCTAATCCATTTCAAATGATTAGCTTTTGAGTTCGTTACATGGCGGCGTTCACCTGACATAATACAGCTGTGAAGTACCGTACGGGTGAAAAGGGGTGATCTGACTAGTCGTCGCCCGTCCCACGAGTGGTGGTTTTGACATATTGAAACACGTGACATCGAGACTTTGGCGAAAGTGGTTTCGGCAACCCGCCTTTCGCCCTGATGTATCTCTAGAGGTGCCACGTGTCTATTTTAAAAACCACAATGGTTTTCCCGGTCCTCCAAACTATCAAGCTTCCGCGATGATGTAGTTCTTGCTAAATTCTCAAGACTTGGGTCTTATCTAAAAAGATTTTTTAGAGTTAAAAACTTTGAGTTATTAACAGGTGAGAAGGTTGAAGTTTAATTAAAAATAAGCAGAGGTACTCAGGGAAAGAGTACTATGACAAAATATTTCATAAGATGATCAAAAGCCAAGACCACAAAATGTCAAGGTATGAATCTGAGTGTAGCCATAAAATCTTGGGAGGCCACTGCAGGAAGTCCTCTCATGTTAGTCAAGTATTCAATGGAATCCGGACAAAGGAATAGATCATGTAATGAATGAATTAGTGAAAGTGCAATCACTCCCAAAGAAAGCAATATGCAGATTAAGAAATACATTGGAGTCAAATCTATTATAAAAGGAATTGACTACCTGAATGGCAAGTAATCAGATAAAGAAAGAGGCTTATTGCATATTGGATAAGGAGTGCATCATATCCATGGATTAGCTATGAAATTAGAGTAATGCTTCCTTTATGGTTATTAGAGTGCGCAGTGGAAGCATGGTATGAAGGGCATTATTTATGATATGATAGAATTGGATTGTGCAAGGCAGGTTGAAATCAGATTGGTCAGTACAAGGGAAAGTAATAGACAACAAGCAAATCCAAGTACTGATATGATCAGTTAAGGAAAGGATAAATCAAGTACCTCAAGAAGGAAGTTGGTGTTAATTGTCCAAGGTTACTTAGAAAACATGACTAGAAATAGAATTGGGTCATGTAGGAGTTGGATCAGAGGGATCCAAAAAATAAATGGATGTTGAAGATCCAAAGTCTATAAGACAACAAGATTGGAATCATAATTCATCCAAGTATGAGTTGGGATAGATGGATCCAATAAATAAATACAATTTGAAGGTTAATATCATTTTAGTATTTGGATGGAAAAACAAAGGCAACCAAGAGTGTTTTGGCTAGAAAGTGCTCAGATCAGAAATATTCATGCACAATAATTATAGTGAAGAGCACTCGAAGGTTCAGGAATCCAGGAGAATGGAAGACTTCTGGGATAAACAAGGAAACGTGATACAGGAAGAAAGAAGTTGCTACAATTATTGTAGCAGCAAGTATTTTATGGCTTGTTGGGACAACCATAGGGTGATAATGCTTGCATGTTTGCAAGTGTTGTTGATAATGTTGCTGCACATGGATGGGAGCAACATAAGGCTGAAATATTGAATTATAAGGCTGATAAGGAAGCATGAGAACTTCTATAGTCATCAGCTAATCATATAGCATTAAACTCGTTTAATGGAAGCCATATCGGTAAGTATCCCTCTTTTGGAAATTATGTTGTATAATTGCCAAAGGGAAATCCAGGTAAGAATTTCCCCAAATTGAATTTTATAATACATTGTATGGTATTGTTTAAGTGCATTGACAGGATTAAGTTACCACTAAGTGTGGTAAAGGCTAGAGGCTTGTTATATATATCAAAGCTTTTAGCTTTTGAATGCACACACTGACATAGTAGCATGTCATGTTAATTTGGTTATGAGGCAATAACCAGAGAAAATAAAAAGATAATAACTTGTTATAGGAATGATGCTAAGAAAGCTAGTCATGTATGAGACCAGGACATGGTTGGATATGGCAAGGTATCGTTATAGAAAGGTTATGTGCCACACAAATACCCAATGAGCTTCCTACCTTTAAATAAAACTTGGACTACAACCTTTTTTCTAACACTAATAAACACTACAGAATTGTATTCTTAGTGTAGTGTTCAGGTCAAAAAGGAAGGCATCCAAGTAATGGTGAAGACAGTGGGAAGTATGTGGAGATGTGTCAAGACATTGGCCAGATTTCCAATTTATGGATGGTGAGATACATGACTTAGATAAAGCTCATTCTGAAAATCAATGCAAAGGTGCATGGAATAAATAGGCATCGAGAGTTGCACTCATACATGATGGAATTGTATACTTAAATGCATTTTGCCGAATGCATTTTGTGAATGCATGTATATATGTTTTTACATGGAAATAATTATAGTAATGGTTGAAATGTTGCTAACTCATGAAGTTGAGAACATTTGAGGAATTGATAAACATTGCAACAGGAAAATTGCAAGTGAGGTGGTCACAGGAATAGTGAAATCATTTCAACATGGTTCTATCAATCTCCGACGATGGGCAATTGCTCAAAATATCATAATATTAAGTAATAAACTAAATATAGTCCAAGTTTTTGGGCATTTGGCTAGTTCCATGTCTATGCCAAGGGGTTTACTAAGGATGCCATCCATGAATGTGGTGAAGCATCCCCTAGGTTTCCTACAAGATTTTCCTTGGAAAAAAAAAACCTAAATACACAATGTTAACTCCAAAATTATGCTTACGCAAGCAACACATATTTTTCATTACGAGAAACATTTTATAGTCCTATGGGCTAACTCAAGTGGTTGAATTCTTTGAACTTCATGCATGAGTTTCACATTGATTGCCCGAGACGACTGCCTCTATTGCATGTCTCACTCGATATCCCTATTGGGTCAGACACCATAATCAGTGTCAACAAGTTTACACTGGGTACCATCTATGAAATGCAGGGAAGTGCTTGGAGGTTTCTTTGTAAGGTTTTCCTCAAGAACAAAGGGAGAAACTCTTTCTATATAATGTTGTTGTATTAGCATGGCGGTCTCCCTATTACTTCACCATTCTATTTTGTTATTTATTTAGTTTCATGTTTTGGTGAAAAACTCCAAGGGAATTTGTCATCAACTTGGAGTGCTACAAACAAGAGAGCCATGCTATCTCCTTCATTAAATTTATCTAGGACTTGCACTTGACCTTGATTGCTTGAGGTTGAGCGTATTTGTACAAGATAGAAATTGAGTTGAGTTGTTTGTGTAGCAATTGTTCCAACTTACCACTACACCATAGAACTCCAAGAAGAAAATTGAGTTGGTTGTGTAGCAATTGATCCAACTTACTACTACATCATAAAACTCCAACTCTTGTTGGTTCGAGAAAGCTTAGATAAAAAGAGGGACCATTGAAGGGGAAAAGGGGAACAAACGTGATAGCCATGACATAAATATTTAAAAAAAAACATTAACGAAACTCAAACATTAACGAAACTCCGTTATTGCATTTTCCAATCCATCCTTAGTTGGCCTCGATCAATAGAAGATATGATAGTATTGTAAACTTTAGTAAGTGGCTATTTTAGATATAATTATTGCAAGATAGATCAAATATCATGTGTGTGAGACCCCTGGATTTTTATGTTCATGCAGTGGTTTCTACACAACATGTTTATTGATTTTGTGGTGTCTGTTTCTTTAGAAAAAATGATCCCATGAAATTGAAACCAAACATGATATATTCTTAAAGCAAAGCAAGAATCAAATGGTTTACCAAGACAAGCAAATGGTAGTGAAGAATCAAGTGATTTACCAAGACAAGCAAATGGTCGTGAATAATCAAGAACAATTTAAAGCATTTTATCGTGTTTGGTTTTTTATTTTAATGCAGTGGTTTCTGTGCAACATGCTTATTGATTTTGTGGTGTCTATGTTTCATTAGAAAAAATAATCTCATGAAATTGAAACCAAACAAACATGATACATTCTTAAAGCAAAGCAAGAATCAAATGATTTACCAGGACAAGTAAATGGTAATAATCAAGAACAATTTAAAGCATTTTAGAAAGTATAACTACACTCTTAAAATATATATATATATTTTTCCTACCTTCTGTAGTTGTTGGATGATTTCGACAGGGAGGAAACGACAAAGAAAGGGATATTTATAAATGATTTACCAATAATCAAAGAAAGGGACAAGAATCAAATGATTTACCAGGACAAGTAAATGGTAATAATCAAGAACAATTTAAAGCATTTTAGAAAGTATAACTACACTCCTAAAATATATATATATATTTTTCCTACCTTCTGTAGTTGTTGGATGATTTCGACAGGGAGGAAACGACAAAGAAAGGGATATTTGTTTTCTATTAAGCTTAATTAAAGCACCGTTTGACTACTCGGGGAGTATTTTGTGTAATTTTAGAAACACAACTTGTTCATGCCCAGAACTTTATGAATGATTTATTATATGGAAAAATATGAAACTATGAGATGTCATACAACTTGTTCTTGCACAAAGCTTTAAGGGTTATTTCAAATGGTTTTGACTTGCCATACCAAAGTTGTAATGGCCAAGGAGGTCGTGAGGTCAAATCTACCTAGGTCTGTCAAGGTTAGGCATACATGTTACTTGTCAACGGCATTTAACCTGAGTATCAAGCACTTGAAAGGTCTCCCAGTGAAGTTTTTTATGAAGAAAAAAACCTTATCCTTGCACAAAACTTCATGAATGATCTATTACATAGAAGATTGTAGAACTTGTACAAAGAAGGCAATGAATAAACAGCCCTGCTGATCATTTTACTTGCTTTTATTTTCAGATCGATAGAACTTGATTTACATAAAGTTTGTGATAAGCAGATATCTCAGTCCTCTGGAGCTAAACATGGTACAACTATAGGGGTGTTAAACGCCCTTGGAAACGTTCACTGGATTGGAGTGGGTTTCTTATTAGTAGCACTAGTTTTGAGTAGATACGAGACAATCAAGTCTAATCAGAAGGAATGCTTACAGCTTCTCAAATCAATGAATGAGTTGGCGAAAATAATAGTGCAGCTGAAGCGTCATACTCATTTAAAGACCCAGATGCAGGAAAAAATGAAGGAATCCATCGAGTTGATAGTGGAAGGAGCAATGCTGTGCTGTTATCAGAAAAGTAGAAAAAGGTTTGCCAGGTATACTATGGGATCCCTTGTCTTTAACAGAAGGCTGTGAATTTTCCAAAATAGATTATGAAAGGTTATACATTTACTTCTAAATGCTTACATTGGTTTTTATTGGGATTGTACTTTTTAGTTGTTTTGGCATATTCTTTCATGTTTCTCTTTAAAGTTTTTAACTTTACTTCATTTTAATTTTTTAATTTATTAGATTTCAATGGAATGTTCTCTCTGGTCATTGTATTTTAACAGTCCTATAAATTCAGTGATCTATTTTGCACATTTATGTACAGTAATATTATTTATTTATTTATTTTTTTACAGCTATATTGGAATCAGTATTAATGATGTGGGTACCTTGTCAGACATCCAAGTTTAGTGTTTTGGTTAAGGATCCATATCCATATGTAAGTGGTTATAAGTTCTTCCCATCTTGTCCTCTCATTGAAGAGAGACCTCTGAATTTTGCACTCTTTTGTATTTGAGACTGCCAATTGTTGATGTTTGGACAACATTGGGAAGACATTCTCTTAAATTAATAATTAATAATATAATTATTGATTATTAAATACTATATATAATAAGTAAATGATAATAATAAATAGTTATTGATTATCCAAGGGATGCATTCTTTCATGGATGGTCACCATATGTTCTCTATATATGGAACACTCATCATTATAATAATATATCGATCATATCTCATATGAAGAAAAACAACATGGTATCAAAATAGGATTGGGCCCGACTCCCTCACAAAGAGACCAAGAAAATGGTAGATAGCTTGAGTGGATTGTTGCAATATGTTTGCAGTAGTGTGTTGGTTGTCCAAAGGAACTAATGTCCAAAGGAAATGAGGGTACATATACAACTCTTGTGAGACTGCAAGAATGCAGCTGGAGAGAGAAGGCTGAACATGTGTACGAGGCACCGGACGCCAACGAAGCACGAGAATAATCATTTGATAACTCATTCGCTGTTTATGACTTTCTCGGTCCTTGGATTGTTACTGGATCTATCAGAGACTTATATTATACCGTCTCAGCTGTTTTTAAAAGCCATCTGTTCATTCCTTCGATTCGAGCGAAGCTACCAACTGTAACAGATATGAATAGTTTAGTGAAAAACGATCAAGCAAAGCAATCATCGCATGGACCTTCAAATGGCAGAGAGAACAACGGTCTGTCTGTTTCAACGAGTATGGCGACTATCAAACGGGGTATTTGCCAACTGCCCAGTTTAGATATTTCTCTGCTACCCCCTTGGGTGTCGACCGGGTCCTTGGAAAGTGAACGTTTACAATGTATCCATGGATAAGGTGTTCTAGGAGTCTATTTCTCTAGCACGACACTAACATAATTTCTATGTGGTAGTTTGAATTATGTTACATGGGCTACAGAATATCAAATTTATAAAGATTTTTTCTTATTTTTGCAAAGAGAGAAAGTTGGATTGAGATATTATTGTGTTGTGGGAGAGGTGTAGGCTAAGGATATAATGATAGTGGCGAGCAGAATTAGTGTCTCCCTGGGCAATGCGATTCTTTCATCCTCTGCATCTACCCCTTCAACAACGCTCAACTCTGTGCCCCATTGCATGGACATGACTCCGATCACTCCTTCCCTATCTCCTGTAGCTATCCTCGGCCACACCCAATCTTCTCAGATGATAGAAGCCGTTAAGAGGAAATGTGGCCAAGTAGTCATGATTGCTAATCTAATTTGGTTATGAGTGCTTGAGCCTACTTTGATTCACTATGACAATCAAAGTTGCGTAAGACTATCAATGAATCCAGTTTCTCATGACAAGTCAAGCATGGTTGGTGTGGCATTAGCTATTTTGGACCAGGGTTCTCCTAGAAAGAGGGAGCTAGTTGGCACATGTAGAGAGGCAGACATGGAGGGCAAGACCTTCCAACATGATATCAAGGAGAGACATTTCCAGACATGATGCTCAGAGACATGTAGTCTCTAGGAGCAATGTACCTCCCAGGACGAGACCATGCCAAATAGCAGAGACAGTTCTAGTGATCATGGATACAATCAGTCAAGACTGACTGTAGCACAACTATGGTGATAGATCCAAGTAGAGGAGGCGGTACTACATCCAGAGGGAGCAGAAATTGAGTTATCGCTAGAGAAGGAGGAAGAGATATCTTCAGTGTCAGTGGGAGTAGAGACAGAGGAGGAGTCACCTCCAGCTCTAGAGGGAGTGTTGATGTTTGAGGCAACATCATGAGACATTCTCCTTGGAGGGTCCTGTGTGGACTAGTAGGGGGGAATGTAGACTTCATCCTGATGTGCCTCAGATGGTCAGATGAAGGAACCAAGACATTGGTTTCACAAGGAAAACTCGATATGTCTTGTGAGACATTGGTTCCATGAGGGAACCTTGATATGTCTTAGACTTTGGTTTAATGAGGAAACCTCTATATGTCAAATATGGTCCAAGATGACATTACCTTTCAGAGGGAGACGGTTGAGCCTATTTATCAATTTGATCTCCTTGATCCTGTAGCTCCAGTTAATGTTCCCATAGATATTGCAATAGGTCGGAAGAGACCTGCATGGGTTGGTCAGACTTTGCAGGAGGCAAAAGGGCATGCAACTCCTTGTGTACCTTCCGAGTGAGCAAGAGACCTCAAAGTTATTCGTGTTATGCCACAACTATGAGCCACATCATTCATTTTAAGCCTTCTTGTTATGAGGAAGCAACTAGTCATCAAATATGGAGAGATGTCATGATGGAGGAGTATCAGTCCATCATGAAGAATGATGTGTGGGATATTGTTCTGAGACTTGAGGGGAAGTCTGTAGTGACTTCCAAATGGATCTATAAGATCAAACACATAGCTGATGGGAGCGTTGAGAGGCACAAAATGAGATTTGTTGCTAGAGGATTCTCTTAGGTGGAGGGAATAGATTATGAGGAGAAATTTGCTCCTGTTGCTCAAAACACTTCTATCTGAATGATTGTTTCCCTTGCAGCATCCATGGGTTGGAGACTACATCAGATGGATATGAAGACATCCTTTCTCAATGGAGAGATAGAGGAAGAAGTATACATCGAGAAACCAGATGGTTTCATGATACATGAGAAGGAGTCTCATGTGTGCAGGTTGAAGAAGACCCTCTATGGACTCAAGCAGGCACCTCGAGCTTGGTATGCGAGGATTGATGGATACCTGATGATTTTGGGCTTCAACAAAAGTGTTGTTGATCCCAACCTGTACTATAAGACTGTTAATGGTGAGTCCTTGATTTTGGTCCTATATGTAGATGATTTATTCCTCACCAGTACAGAGCCTTATTGTTGAAGCAAGTATGTGTTTTCCTGTGAGTTTTAGATGAAGGACCTTGGTATGATGCACTACTTCTTGGGACAAGAGGTGTGGCAGAGAACTGATGATATCTTCCTGAGTCAGGGGAAGTACACAATTGAGATATTGAAGAAGTTTGGGATGCTGAACTGGAAGCCCATGGCTACAACAATGGTGACGAATCTGAAGAAACTAAGCGTGTCTTCTTTCGATTCCGACGAAATTGATTCGACTCTGTACAGACAACTGATTGGATCATTGATGTATCTGGTTAACACTAGACCAAATATTTTCTATGCAGTGAGTACACTTATCCAGTTTATGAGTCAGCGCAGACAGACACACTAGATTGTTGCGAAGCATGCATTGAGATACCTGCAAGGCACAACTGGACATGGTCTGAGATATACTTCCAGTATTGACATGAGATTGCAAGGATATACTGACTCTAATTGGGCAGGGAGCGTAGTGGACAGGAAGAGCACCTTTGGGTGTTGCTTCACTTTGGGATCTACCATGGTTTCCTCGTGTAGCAGTGATGCAGGAGCATCGTCAGCAAGTACACGTGCAGAGACAACTCGGTGCCTTAGCGAGCCTTTGAATCATTTTAGAATCTTAAACACTGGCATTTCCTGCAAATCTTTTTTGAACTGATTGAAAAACTAAAGAAGATCAAAATGCTTGGGAGCGAATGATCGCGAGTGATCTGGGAGTTTCACTCATAGACTTTAATGTAACAGAACTTGAGTGGTAGTTAGTTTTCTCGAGCATAGAGGTAGTTGGAGGGAACCCTAAGAACCCTTTGGGATAAGTAGGAGTATTGTACGCCCAAATGAGGCTGCTGAACATGGAGGATAGTTGAAACTTGTTAGGAGAAGAGAAAGCACTGAGATTCTGTAGCAGTCCAACTTTTGTAAACACTTGTACAAGCATTCATATTAATGAAAAAGAACAGTTTTTCCTGCATATGGTTCTTTGTATTTTGTGTGTTTTATGAATGGTGTCTGTGTGCTAAGAGTGTATACTGTAGATGCATGTGTCATGTTTCATCTGCATGAGAAGATAGAATCCTTTATCTGTGAGTTTGTTGAATTGTTTTTGGGTTCTTTAGGCTGTGTAAGGAGTGCATGACAGAGTCTTGGAAACTGTGTGAGTCGACACAAGGAGTGCGTATTTGAATACTTTCGAGTCAGAGGAGAACGTTCCAGGAGGGTACATCAAAATAATTTACAAACTCAGGGAGGAGCCTCAAGGTTGTTGAACACCTTGAAGGGGAAAATCTGTGCAAGAGGAAGCACAGAAGTAGTTGTTGAAAATTTTGAAAGACTTTTCCAAGAGGGCCTTGAGCAAGTGCAAATATTGCACAGAACCAACATCTTTTTGAAGTGTTGGGGAGTTGAAGGAAACAGAGTTACTGAACACTCTGTAAGAGAGCTCTGCAAGTGTGCATTGAGCGAATGCAAGGAGTGCGTTATTGACCCTGAAAGAGTTCAGGGTTCAGGAGGAAGACATGTGCAAGGAGTGAACCAGTCAACACTTAGACGAAGTGTTGAAAGTCTGAAGCCGTCTGATGGCTCAGCTAAGTGCAAGAAGTGCGCTAGAATTAAAGTAGGTTCACTTTACAAGCTCAGGAGGTCGAGCGTAGAGCGTGCCAAGCGGGCACCAGAAATTCTTTTGAAAGACGCAGAAGGGTCGAGTCCCTTAGAGATTTGAGTAAGCCAAAGCTCAAGAGGAAGAGCGGAGTCGAACGCTAGAGTAGTCGGGTTCGCAGGAGAAGGTTAAAAGGCCAAAGCCTTTGAACACTTACAAAATTCTCCCAAGTCGGGAGAAATCGAAAAGCTCAGGAGGAGGAGCGATAGCAGCCGTCAGATTTGCTGTTGGGAGCGATCCAGACCGTCAAATCAAGGTCCCGAACGAAGGAACACGCGCGAGGGGAGAATAGATCCTAGCCATTGGATCTGAGTGTAGAGGATCGACAGTTGTCCGATCCAGAGGTAAGGTGCACGAGCTTTAAGTTTCTTTGTGTGCATAGGAGCGAGGATTCGCCGAAGTCCCGAAGAGGTTAGGGACCATCCATCGTCGAGGCTGAAAGGGGGAGAAAGATCAGAAGATTTGGGAGATAGAGCTCCGAGAAATTTGCAAAGAGAAGAGTGCAACCCTCGCGAAGTCGCGAAGGGTGGAGAAGGTCTGGACCGTTGGATCTAGAAGGACGCGTGGCGGAGATCCACGCATTTCGGTGAACATGTACTCCCGAAGAAAGCAGGTGCAGAGTCGGGAGAATACCCGAAGAGTGGAAGCCGAAGCAGATCTGGGCCGTCAAAGCGAAAGGGACAGGTGTCACCAGATCCTGCACTCCAAAGCGAAAGCACCTTGGAGGAATAGAAGAGTGAAGATGCAAGGACTCGCAAAGCCAAATTCGGGAGGTCATCAGAGCCCGAAGCGCTTAGGGAGGTTTAGGCCCGGGTCATAGCCCGAGGTGACATGAAGGAGAGGGGGCCTAGCCCAGGAGCTAGCGCCTGTTATAATTCAAAATTTCAAAAAAAGAACAAGGCCTTAGTGGGAGCCCGCGGGGTTTCATGGAACCAATGCCTTAGGAGACAAAGGGACCTGTGTAGTGTAATTTTGGGTTTCAGTAGGGGCCTGAAGAGTTGATCCATATTAGAAATTCTAAGATCCTTGACCGGGAGGTTGCGCAGCCCCAAGGAGAGAAGGGGGGTCTGCATCAAGTTGTATTAGAGCCACAGAGTTTAATTTCTGTAGGTCAGAGGAGATACTTTGATACCATCAAGTGGTCTCAGAGCGCAATTTTTGTTTGCAAACAACATATAAAGGAGACAGAGGAGAAAGTCATAAATTTTCTTGCAGACAACAGGGAAAGGCGAGAAGGTGAAAGGAGATAATCTGATAACATCAAATGGTATCAGAAGTTAAAGTTTGCCCGTAGACAACAGGTGAAGGGAAACAGAGTGCGATGCTCTGTAAAGATTGTTGCAAGGTGTGCAACAAATGGTAGATAGCCAGGAGGGCTGAAGGCAGAAAAGATGGCTACTGAAGGCTATAAGCGTGGTTGAAGAGAAGATCGCCAGCAGAAAAGCAAGGCAAAAATGGATAAAAAGCTCAGGGAAATAAGAGCAGAGATGGAGAGGCTAGCATTGAATATGCAGTAGGAGGTAAAGGTACACTGGAGGTATGAATGACCTTTGAAAAGGAAAGCAAAATGGCATGTTTAAAAATTGTTGGCCAGAAAGCAGCAACAGGTTGTAAGGAGGTGGCTGAGGCATGCTGAAAACCTCAGTGACACAGAATAGGAGATGGTTTACATTTGTGAACCAGAAGTTGGAAGAACCCTCAGTGATGAGGAAGGGAGATCAGTTAAAGGTCTCATAAACTGCCAGGAGAGCAGAGATGAATTTTCAAATTGCCAGGTGGGCAAGGGAAGGAAAATGAGACTTTCTGAAAGTCTTAGGAGCTCAGAGGAGAGCTCATATCAACAAGGAATGTTGACAGGTGATAGGGAGGTAGAAGAGAGGCCTCATCTGTATGAAGATTCATGTGGATTTGCAGGCCATGTGAATGAAGATGATGAGAAGTTAAATACTTCCATCACAGTGGAGGAGGATCAAAGGAGTGTTCTGATCGTTGGGGGAATTCGAATATTCCTGCCTAACAGTCCAACAGAGGCTAGTACGAGTGTTGCACATGAGGAGATGGTGCAACAAAAATCCGAGAGAGGGGCCATGGGGCTAAATGCTTTTAAAACTAACTGTGTCTATGATGCAGGTGCAACAGAGGAAAGACAGCCAGCAAGGACTGTCAAAGAGGAGGAGAAGGAGAAGACACCGATGTCTGCCCCAACAAAAAAAGAGGAGCATTCAGATGAATTTCTCACTCAATGGAAGTAAGAGTTGAAGATGTTGGAGGATTGGTTGAACAATCCAAAACTAGGAAATGACTGCCAGGATGCAGTCATGCAAAGGGAGACAGGATGCTAGCATAAGGAGCAACTGGAGGAAGATGGAGATATGCCAATAGAGGAGTTGACAGAAGTCAATCTGTCAGAAGAGGAAGCTGAGCAACATCTCAGAGGTGAGACTGAAGAACTAGAGTCTGCAACAGAGTGGTCAACTAGTGCTAGAGGAAATGAAGATGATGTAGGGGATCAAATTGATCTATCCATTGGTGAGGATGATACCCAACATAGTAGCATGCATGAGAGGAGTCAACTAGCAGAGACTGCCATGGAGGAGGAAGAGAACGCATTACAATGTGCCCGAGAGATGGAGAAAGAAGAACATTGGGTGGAATTACTCAAAAATTTCAGCCAAAAAGATGAACATGAAGAATTAGAACCTATAGCAGTAGCAGGAGGAGAAGAGGAATGGTTCAAATTTTTCATCCAGGAAGCTGATCAAGAGATAACTGTAGAATGTGGAACTACGGCGGAGGAGAGAGCAGCAGATAGCATGGATTTTTCTGATCTATGTGAAGAACTGGAGGCCCTAGAGAGAAGGGTAAAGATGCAAAGTCAGCTAATCCAACAAGTCAGGTTGGAAGTTGATGAAGAGGAGATACAGCAAAATGGGATGAAGGAGAAGATCCATCCAGTGGACCAGCTAGACAAAGAAATAGAGGAGATAAAGAGATTGATGTTGGAAGCAGCACAAGCAGCAGCCAACAGAGAAGGATGGAACATAAGAGAATTTGCAGGAGCAACAAGGCAGCAGGAGCAACAATGGAGCAAGTGGACAGCTCCAATTTCAGGTTTGGGATCCTGGAGGATCTCAACAGCATAACAGAGGGAGCCATGAGCAGGAGCTCATGATTTTCCCAGTAGTAGAGTATGATGCAGGAGCATTGTCAGCAAGCACACGTGGAGAGACAACTCGGCGCCTTAGCGCGCCTTTGAATCATTTCGGAATCTTAAACATTGGTGTTTCCTGCAAATATTTTTTGAACTGATTGAAAAACTAAAGAAGATCAAAATGCTTGGGAGCGAATGATCGCGAGTGATCTGGGAGTTTCACTCCTAGACTTTAATGTAACGGAACTTGAGTGGTAGTTAGTTTTCTCGAGCATAGAGGTAGTCAGAGGGAACCCTAAGAACCCTATGGGATAAGTAGGAGTATTATACGCCCAAATGAGGTTGTTGAACATGGAGGATAGTTGAAACTTGTTAGGAGAAGAGAAAGCGCTGAGACTCCATAGTAGTCCAACTTTTGTAAACACTTGTACAGGCATTCATATTAATGAAAAAGAGCAGTTTTTCCCAGTGTTACTAGAACCGGACCGGAACCGGTAAAACTGGCCAGTTCGACCGGTTCACAGGGCTTATTGGTTCAAACCGGACATTCAAACCGCTTTTGACCGGTTCCGTACAAAACCGGCTTTTCCAGTTTTTTTCCGTTTTTTTTATTCATACGATTGGAAAAGTGAGGGGATTTGCAAATTTTTTTAAAAAAGTAAAAAAAAAGAGACTCAACCAACAACTTTTGACAATGAAGACCTTTCCTGGATGGATTTGGATCCCCAGACACATCAAGAGAATGTGTGCATTGATGTTGCAACTGTATCTTTGCCTTCTAAACCAGGGGAATCAAGCTAGGCTCGAAATCCCCCTGTTGAGTCTACTCATGTTGAGGATGTAGATGATGACTCTGAGTCTGAGTCTTAGTCCGAGTCTGAGTTTCAGTATGCAGATTCAGACTATTAGATTGTGTAGTCTCTACTATCTAGCCTCTAGCCTAGACTCTAGAGTTGTTTTTAGATTTTATAGGCCATCTAGAGCCTTTTTGATGATGTATTTTGATTCAGAATCCAGATATTCATATGACTATGGAGTGCACTTGCCACTTACTGTTAGTGCTATTTTGGTTTTATACAATGTTACTTGTTATATATATATATATATATATATATATATAT
>SNQJ01S0004444.1:158238-185857 GCA_010110895.2 Picea sitchensis | reverse complement strand
TATATATATATATATATATATATATATGAGAAACTTTGCAAATTTTTGTATACTGGTTTGGCTTCACATGGATGCACATCAATATGTATTTTTTTTTCAAAATTTGAATATTTTATGTATTTTTAGTGACCGGTTTTTTGATCCGGTTTTTTTTCGGTTCCGTTTTTTTGGGTCGACCGGTTCAATGACTGGTCCGGTTCTGGTAACCTTGGTTTTTCCTACATATGGTTCTGTGTATTTTGTGTGTTTTATGAATGGTGTCTGTGTGCTATGAGTGTATACTGTAGATGCATGTGTCGGGTTTCATCTGCAGGAGAAGATAGAATCCTCTATCTGTGAGTTTGCTGAATTGTTTTTGGGTTTTTTAGGTTGTGCAAGGAGTGCACGACAGAGTCTTGGAAACTCTGTAAGCCAACGCAAGGAGTGCGTATCTGAATACTTTCGAGTCAGAGGAGAACGTGCCAGGAGGTTACATCAGAATAATTTACAAACTCAGGGAGGAGCCTCAAGGTTGCTGAACACCTTGGAGGGGAAAACATGTGCAAGAGGAAGCACAACAGAAGTTGTTGAAAATTTCGAAAGACTCTGCCAGGAGGGCCTTGAGCAAGTGCAAAGAGTGCACAGTGTTGAAATAATGTAACTGCAAAGTGTATTCTAATTATTATTGTTGTATTATTCATTAGATCAATCCCCTATTGCGGATTGATCATGTCAACTATTGTAAAAGACCAAATCCCCTTTTGCGGATTGGTCAAAACATAATTGTAATAGGTAGAATAAGAAGTCGGCCCCAAAATATATTAAAGAGGCCCCAGAATATATTAAAGGTGGTTATAACCACCCAGATTGAGAAGTCGGCCTTGCCAGTGAAAAGACACCTCCACACGTGCCAGAATTGTATAAATAAGGAGGCTAGCGCCTCACTTAGACACACACTCACGTGTTCATTGAGAACCAAGTTTCGGAGCTGCAGAGAGAGAGAGAGAGAGAGAGAGAGAGAGAGGCGCATTCTTGGGAGAGGACTTTCTGTATTTGATTGAGTTATCTCTTGGCATTGTATTGGCTATCTATAATAAGGAAGTTTTGTTGGGTTTTCTCCCCCATGAGGGTTTCCTAGGATAAATGATGTGTCTCTTGTGATTGTGTATTTCTCAGTGATCCTATATTATGCTATTGTTATCTAGTGAAATGCAAAGAACTCTAATAATAGCTTAAACCTTAACATGGTATCAGAGCTAAGATGGAGAGCATCTTTCACAAGAGAAAGTGAAAAACGTCATTGTTGTCGTACATGCAAATTAGGGCTTTTTATTGAAGAAGTATTTCAGCCCCAAAACCATCTAGAAAAGTGTGCCATTCCTCAATGATCACTTTGGCATCCTCAGCGCAACTTTTCAGTGGCTAGATCTCCCGGAAAGAGAAACCCTAGTTTTCACAAAGTACTAGAAAACCAGAGTACCAAAAGTACCAGGGTACCAGAAGTACCAGAAAACCAGAAGCACCAGTCCAGAAATCCGCTGGTCAAGTTTGAGGGGGTAAAAGTTGGATTTCCAGAAATCTGACTGCACCAGCTTACTCGCCTCAGCTCAGTGCATCTATCCCCTGGATCAAAATTTCAAAATTTGAAGTTTGAAAAATTAGGGTTTCCTCATAAAACCCTAAGTTGCAGTTGCAGTCTTAGAACCAGTTGCAGTAACAATTGCAGTTGCAGTTGCAGTCGTAGTACCAGTTGCAGTCACCCTTGAAGTTCTTAAGAGTTGGTGATCATTATCGCTGCTACCAAATGGTGCCTCTACCTGCAAGTACCGTCAGAGGTATGTACTCACACATGTTTAAACGGTTAAGCTTTAAAGGGTATTTGCAGGAGAAGGGATCTCTTGCCATAGATCCAGAAGGATCTCAAGATCCAACACATTCAGAGGAATAATGCAACCCAGGTGTGATTATTCTGATATGCATCTATCTGTTATGACATTATTTTTATCAGTGTTGCATGTTGTAGCTATGACCATCATTCTAACCTTTGATCAAAATCTGAGTCAAGGTATTAGATGGATTAAAAGTTGAGATCATAGAGTTTATCCTCTAACCCTACCTTCTGTCAAGATAGCATATTGTCTTAGTACAAAAGACAGGTTGAAGAAAGCATTCATCATCTTGAGTGAAGGAGACTTGGAAGAAAAGCAAACACACTCATTCTTGAGGACAAGGCTCTAGATTTGATTAATCAAGTTGATAAGATTCAAAGATACACATGACAAATTGATGACTACCCCTTTACAAGTAACCACTATAGTTGAGATAGCAGTCTTTGTAAAGTATTATATTTGGTAGCATGTGAGCATATAGAGGTACATACTTAATGTAATCATTTGCCTGATACAACTAACACCTCCACTAGGAGAAATCTTGTGTGCTAGTTCCAGGTTGCCATGGAGGAATGTTCGATCACAACACTATAAGAGTGTTGACCTCATTTCGTATTGTATCTCTTACTTTTGATCTTTGCTTCAGACAAACCACGAGTGATAGCTCTAAAGGAGCTACTGTGATGATTGTTCGTGCTATTGCTTTATCTACTATTATCAAAAGGATATTATTCTTGCTTGATGTTTTGACCTTATTTTAGGTCACAGGTGATAACCCTGAGAAAGCTATAGTGAAGGTTGCAGAAGGCAACATATTAGATGAGACATGAAGCAGACTATGGACATGACCATATAAACTCATGTACCAAAGAAGATGAAGAAGAAGCTATCTCTTGAGATTCAAAGTATCTCATATAAAGATAGATCGAAAGGAGTAGAAGGCTCCAAAGATGACCGAACATTAGAACGGGAAGCTGACCTCGTTTGAAGCCTGACTCACTCTTTCATATGTAGACTCGGTATGCAACACCAAGTATACCCTGTAAGAGTTGATGAAGTCTTGATCTTAGAAAGGATCAAATTAAGAGACAACTTCCAGGACTGGAAGACAGATGTTGTGAGAAGACTAGATCGTAACTTCAGAGACTCCTAGGAGATATGAAATCTCTAGGATGATTCGCTTGTTTCAGTGACAAAGAAGGAAGCCAGTCAGAAAGACTAGGATATGGATTCTTCCGTGAGAAGAGAAGTCAGTATTGACTTCCAATAATGATCTATACAGATCAAACATGTTGCAAATATACAAATCCTGATGTATGTCCAGAGGATTCTCCCAACAAAAGGGAGAAGACTATGACGAGACACTTATTGAAGAAATAGTTCCAGTATTTATGAAGACAACCAAAACAACCATGATTCATATATAGTATGAGATGTAGGGGGAGCAATCTCCATACTTAAAATTGAGTGGTAGTTGGTGCAGTACATTAGTTGGGTCATGGAGACATGACTACAATGAAAGATAGAGTTACCTCCATGAAAGAAGAAGAGTTATCTTCAGTATCATTTATTGAGCCACCCTCAGTTTCAGATGAAGTTGTTGCCATTATAGAAGAAGAGGAGCTACTCTTAGATTTTAGAAGCCACAGTGAGGATTGAGCAATCATTCTCAGCCGTAGAGAAGGTGCAGGTGTAGAGTCCCAGTTCCAGAAGGAACAGGTGCAGAGAGAGTAGAGGACATACTCCCAGACAGTGAGACAGATAAGTGCCTTGCAGAAAACACATAGAGTGAGCACATGATTGTGCAGATTGAGTTGCAGCAAAGAAAGTGTACCAGATTGGTACAATGTAGTGAGAAAAATTGATTTGAAGATTGAAGATAGAAAGACTCATGTCTGCCAGTTGAGGAAGGATCTGTACGTGTTTAAGAAAGCTCCTAGAGCTTGATATTGCAGAGGATAGACAACTTTTTGGTGAGCTTGGGCTTTACCAAGAGTAAAGCATATTCTAACCTCTACTTCAAGGTTATGAACGATGAACCGGTGATATTGTTGTTGTACGTGGATGACTTATTCTTAACTAGAGAAGAAAAGTTCATCACCGAATGTAAGAAGAATCTCGCTTCAAAATTTGAGATGAAAGACCTTGGCCTAATGCATTATTTCTTAGGTCTTGAGGTATGGCAGAGTCCAGAGAGAATCTTCCTTAACCAAGGGAAGTATGCAGTCAAAATCCTGAAGAGATTTGACATATTGGAGTGCAAGTCCATGAATACACCCATGGAAACGAAGCTGAAGCTACTGGTTGACACCTCGTCAGAATTGATTGATGCCACGCTGTATAGACAGATCATTGGATCGATGATGTACTTGAACACCAGACCAGATATCTATTTTGTCGTGAACACTTTGAGTCAGTTTCTGGTAGAACCCAGACATGTTCACCTAGTTGCTGCAAAACATGTGATGAGGTACCTTAAGGGTACATTAGATTGTGGTCTCAGCTATGATGGAGATCATGATTTCACACTGAGTGAGTACACTGATTCAGATTGGGATGGAAGTGTCTCTAACAGGAAGAGCACTTCAGGATGATGTTTCAATTTGGGATCAGCCATGATCTCATGGCAGAGTAGGAAGCAATCCAACATTTCTCTCAATACAATGGAAGAAGAATACATTGCTGCATGTTCTGCCAGCTGCAAATCTATATGGGTTCGAAAGTCGTTGACCGGTCTATTCGACCTAGAGATGGAAGCAACCACGATCCTATGTGACAACCAGAGCTGCATAAAGATGACAGAGAATCCTGTATTATTACAAGTCGAAGCACATAGAGATCCGATATCATTACATCCGTGACATAGTGCAGAGAGGAGCCATAAAGCTCCAATATGTTAGCACGGATGAACAAGTTGTCGATGTGTTGAGCAAACCTCTATCTCGTGTAAAGTTTGAGCACTTTCGAGATAAGCTTGGTATAGTCCGAAAGGACCTCCCTCGAAAGGGCGAGTAGTGGTGAGATATGCCTAGTACTGTGCTTCCAGCTTAATTGTTGTGACGTAAAGCTAGTCTAGTGCTTCCAGCTTAAATGTTGTGGTGAGATATGCCTAGTACTGTGCTTCCAGCTTAATTGTTGTGGCGTAAAGCCAGTCTAGTGCTTCTAGCTTAAATGTTAGGGTGAGATATTCCTAGTACTGTGCTTCCAGCTTAATTGTTGTGACGTAAAGCCAGTCTAGTGCTTCCAGCTTAAATACTGTGGTGAGATATGCCTAGTACTGTGCTTCTAGCTTAATTGTTGTGACGTAAAGCCAGTCTCGTACTGTGCTTCCAGCTTAATTGCTGTGACGTAAAGCTAGTCTAGTACCGTGCTTCTAGCTTAATTGCTGTGACGTAAAGCCAGTCTAGTATTGTGATGTGCCAACTTAATTGCTGTGATGATGTGCCAACTTAATTGCTGTGATGATATGCCAGCCTCGTGCTGTGATGATGTGTTGCCAACCTCGTGCTGTGATGACGTGTTGCCAGCCTTTGTGCTGTGATATTGTTGCTTTTGATGTTGTATTAGCCTTGTGTTGTTATTGATGATGAGGATGTATTAGTGTTATACTAATCCATGTCGATGCAGTTGTTGATGATGATGCCACTTCAGCCTCTTGCTGAAGATGATGATGATGATGCCACTTCAGCTCTTGAGTCCTTGCTGAAGATGATGATGATGATATTATTTCAGCTTTAATGCTGAAGATGATGATGATGCTACTCCAGCTCCATGCTGTGTTGATGATGCTCCAACCTCTGTGCTGTGTTGATGATGAGAAAAACTTCTGATGATTTATACATACGCCAATCAGTGTTCCAAGATGATATTGATGATGCTGTCCTCTCACCCACCTAATGTTGTTGATGATGTTGTCCTCTCTCTCGCCTGATGTTGTTATAGAATACCCTTCTTGTTAAGGGGGAGTGTTGAAATAATGTAACTGCAAAGTGTATTCTAATTATTATTGTTGTATTATTGATTAGATCAATCCTCTATTGCGGATTGATCATGTCGGCTATTGTAAAAGACCAAACCCCTTTTGTGGATTGGTCAAAACATAATTGTAATAGGAAGAATAAGAATTCGGGCCCAGAATATATTAAAGAGGCCCCAAAATATATTAAAGGTGGTTATAACCACCCAGATTGAGAAGTCGGCCCTGCCAGTGAAAAGACACCTCCACATGTGCCAGAACTGTATAAATAAGGAGGCTAGCGGCTCACTTAGGCACACACTCACTTGTTCATTGAGAAGCAAGTTTCGGAGCTGCAGTTGGAGAAGAGAGAGAGAGAGAGGCGCATTCTTGGGAGAGGACTTTCTGTATTTGTTTGAGTTATCTCTTGGCATTGTATTGGCTATCTATAATAAGGAAGGTTTGCTGGGTTTTCTCCCCTATGATGGTTTCCCAGAATAAATGATGTGTCTCTTGTGATTGTGTATTTCTCAGTGATCCTATCTTATGCTATTGTTATCTAGTGAAATGCAAAGAACTCTAATAATAACTTAAACCTTAACACATAGAAACAACACCTTTCTGAAGTGTTGGGAAGTTGAAGGAAACAGAGTTACTGAACACTCTGTAGGAGAGCTCTGTAAGTGTGCATTGAGCGAACACAAGGAGTGCGTTATTCAACCTGAAAGAGTTCAAGGTTCAGGAGGAAGACCTGTGCAAGGAGTGCACCAAGTCAACACTTAGACGAAGTGTTGAAAGTATGAAGCTGTTTGAGGGCTCAGCTAAGCGCAAGGAGTGCGCCAGAAGTAAAGTAGTTTCACTTTACAAGCTCAGGAGGTCGAGCATAGACTGTGCCAAGCGGGCACCAGAAAGTCTTTTGAAAGACGCAGAAGGGCCGAGTCCCTTAGATATTTGAGTAAGCCAAAGATCAGGAGGAAGAGCAGAGTCGAACGCTAGAGTAGTCGGGTTCGCAGGAGAAGGTTTAAAGGCCAAAATCTTTGAACACTTACAAAATTCTCCCAAGTTGGGAGAAATCGAAAAGATCAGGAGGAGCGACAGCAACCGTCAGATTTACTGTTGGAAGTGATCTGGACCATCAAATCAAGGTCCCGAACAAAGGAACGCGCACATGGGGAGAATAGATCCTAGATGTCGGATCTGAGCGTAGAGGATCAACAGTCGTCCGATCCAGAGGTAAGGCGCAAGAGCTTTAAGTTTATTTGTGTGCATAGGAGCGATGATTCGCCGAAGTCCCGAAGAGGTTAGGGACCGTCCATCATCGAGGCTGACAGGTGGCGAAAGATCAGAAGATCCGGGAGATAGAGCTCCGGGAAATTTGCAAAGAGCAGAGTGCAACCCTCGCAAAGTCGCTAAGGGCAGAGAAGATCTAGACCGTTGGATCCAAAAGGACGCGTGGCGGAGATCCGCGTGTTTCGGAGGATAGGTACTTCGGAAGAAAGCAGGTGCAGAGTCGAGAGAATACCCAAAGAGCGAAAGCCGAAGCAGATCTGGGTCGTCCAAGTGAAAGGGACATGTGTCACCAGATCCTGCACTCCGGAGCGTAAGCACCTCGGAGGAATAGCAGAGTGAAGGTGCAAGGACTCGCAAAGCCGAAGTCGGGAGGTCATGAGAGCCATCCATTGAGAAGGACACATGGCGCTATATCAACACTTCGCTGATTCGCCAGTCGGGAGAGACAGAGATTGGAGAAGTGAAGACTCGCAAAGTCCGAAGTCGTGAAGTCATTAGGGCCGTCCGTGAAGGGGAACACTTGGTAGAAGATCTGCTAGTCCGGAGACTTAGCATTTCAGAGGTTTTGTGGAGAGGTGGATTCGGAATTTCCCGAAGCGTCGGAGCCCAAAGCATTGAGGGTCGTCGATCCCAAAGGAAAAGCGTGGACCTTTGATCCATGAGGGGACTCGTGGAGGACGGAGGTTCAGTCCGTTGGATAGCCACTCCGAAGGATTTTTGGAGTTTGCATGCGGATTCGGCCAAAGCCCGAATTCCGAAGAAGGAAACTAAGTCGTCGACCTCAGAGAGGAACGAGGACTGTGGATATTGTTCCGTGGTTTCGGAGGATTGTGATTCTGGAAGAAATGGTCACAGTGTGAGGAGAGAAACGCCGAAGCCCGAAGCCCAAAGCACTTAGGGAGGTTTAGGCCCGGGTCATAGCCCGAGGTCACATGAAGGAGAGGGGGCCTAGTCCAGGAGCTAGCGCCTGTTATAATTCGAAATTTCAAAAAAAGAACAGGGGCTTAGTGGGAGCCCGCAAGGTTTCATGGAACTCGTGCCTTAGGAGACAAAGGGACCTGTGTAAGGTAATTTTGGGTTCCAGCAGGGGCCCGAAGAGCTAATCCAACTCAGAAATTCGAAGATCCTTGACCGGGAGGTCGCGCAACCCCGAGGAGAGAAGGGGGGTCTGCATCAAGCAAGAAACACACTTCTGTGGGCTTGAGCACCGCAGAAGCAGAGTACATTGCATTGAGTTGAGCACTCCAGAAGCTCCTTGCAGATTTATTTGGACGTGCTGGATTCCACTGTTATTTCGAGACATGGTGCAGTAGCTTCCTACAGATGAACATGTTGTTGATGTTCTTACCGAACCAGGACGAAGTTCGAGTACTTCCATGACAGACTTGGCGTGGCAGAGAATGCCTCCTTCGCTGAGAGGGAGTGTTGATGTTTACATCTTCCTGAGACATTCTCCAGATCGTACTCCTCTGTGACTGAGTTGAGTTGATCTATGAGGACACTTATCCGAGAAGGGATAAGTGGGTTTGAGCTTATAGCCCAACGTCCCTTGTGGAGAGCACATGAGGACATGTCAAGGGAGTTGACCTTGATGTCACACACTATGGGGAGTTGACCCTAGTGTTTCTAGAGGGAGTAGCCTCTAGAAGTACATCCACATGGGAGTGCCATGTGTGATAGACATTCTCCAGATCGTACTCCTCTGTGATTGAGATGAGTTGATCTGTGAGGACACTTATCCGAGGAGGGATAAGTGGGTTTGGGCTTATAGCCCAACGTCCCTTGTGGAGAGCACATGAGGACATATTAAGGGAGTTGACCTTAACATCACACATTATGGGGAGTTGACCCTAAGTGTTCCTAGAGGGAGTAGCCTCTAGAAGTCCACATGGGAGTGCCATGTGTGACAAACCTTTTTCTACTATGGTGGTTGTGTACCACTGGCGGAGATTGTGTGTCTCTAGACAGTAGTTGTGTGCTATTAGTTGATTACAGAGTAGTCAATGGACTACTAGATGAAGACATCATGGAAAGATACCTCCTAGATAAGAGGGAGTGTTGATGTTTCAGCGTCGGGTAGACCTTCTCCTAGATTGGGCTGCAGACCAAGGGAGATAGGATACATTTATCATAAAGGTGCACTTGTGGTAAATGGGCCCAGGCGTAGTCCTTCCTTGATCATGACAAGGAATAATATGGACTCGAGGTTCTTTCCACGTGTCAGTTAGCATCAGGCTGACATTCACTCACAGGTGTGTACTTGTGGTGAACGATCCTGGTGTGGTCTTTGTCCTAGTCATGGTGATTTGACAAGGAATGATAAAGACTCAAGATGCTATCACATGCGGACCCAGAGTGAGCCTGATCTCAGAGAGAGTCAATTGGCTCAGAGGGAGAGCCGCAGAAGGAGATTCCCCTCGGTTCAGGTGGGAAAGAGACATCTCCCAAGACTGACAGACAAGTGTCATAAGTCTAGGGTGAAGTTTGTATACTTTAAAAACAAGCTTGGCATGATGCAGAATGTCTCCCTCGTTGAGAGTGAGTGTTGATGTTTGGACAACATTGGGAAGACATTCTCTTAAATTAATAATTAATTATATAATTATTGATTATTAAATACTATATATAATAAGTAAATGATAATAATAAATAGCTATTGATTATCCAAGGGACGCATCCTTTCATGGATGGTCACCATATGTTCTCTATATATGGAACACTCATCATTGTAATAATATATCGATCATATCTCATACAAAGAAAAACAATACCAATTACAATGTTCAGACACCTATTAACTTCTTTCTTATTTCTTTGAAAGTGGTTTATGCACTGCACTGCTGTTAGACTGAATATAAATTGAACTTGCCATGACGGATAGTGATAGTTCAGAAGTCATTGACATATTTGTAAAATATAATGTACAGGTGTTATATGGCTTCAAAGGACACCGAAGAACTTGATGAACTTCGGTTAAGAATAGATGAAATACGAATTGTTTTCACTTCACAAATAAATGTGTGTATTTTAGATGGAGTGTATGGGATTGAATGCAGCAGCCCACCAGAAGTGTCCAGCCATGAGGATGCAGGTACATTGTCTTTATTTTTTTTTCATTGACAACATCCAACTTTCATTCTCCTGATTTATTGGTGATGGTCACCTTAATTTTGAGTGAATTTGATAATTTGGAACAAGCAGTTGGAATAGAGCAGCAAATTGATGAAGTGATTAAACAGCTTGAGTGGGATAATGAGAAGCAGACAGTAGCAGTGGTTGTACATGGAATTGGTGGAGCCGGCAAAACCACACTGACTGATGCAGTCTATGCATCTTTGCAACTTCAAGGTTGGAAACATTGCAAAGTTACTCTAATAAAAAATCTGGAATCAGAACCCAATATAGAGGAGTTGCAATCCCAGATTTTGCAGGACTTGACTGGAGATAAGTATAATATAAGAGACCATAGGAGTGGACAACAAAAGCTGAAAGAGATAATGGAAAATGAAGGCTGTATCTTCATATACATTGATAATGTCTTGAGGAAAGAGCATATCGAAAAGCTTCTACCTAAGAAGCTAACAAGTCCCAAGAAAATCCGGATGCTCCTAACTGCAAGAAAAACAAATATCTCAAAAGTAGTTGAAGATTGCAGGATTCAGCCTTGTAAAATTTACCCCATGGAACCTCTTTGTGTTGACACAGCCCTGCAAGTGTTATGTAGAAAAATTGATAGAGAAAAGGAAACAAAATCAGTGATAGATGAGAGACCCCAAGTCATGGACATTGCAAAGAAATGCAGTTGCTGTCCTTTAGTTTTAGAAGTGGTAGGGGCATATCTACACAAACGGAAGAATCAGTATGAAGCTTACGAAAGAGTGCTTAATTGGCTTGAATGTGGAGAGGCTTTTAGTGGCGATAAGGAGGACAGTTTCTATGAGGAGAGGCTTCTTTTTGCGTATGAAGATCTTCAATCAAATGCTAAAGAGGCATTTCTTGACATATGCTCATTCTTCTCTGGTTGGGAGTGGGAGGATGTTGCATGCATTGTGGGGGAAGAAGAGCTCAAAAGCCTGGAAGAGGGAGCTCTAGTCAAAAGAAAAGAGACCATAGAAAATCGGAGAAAATCAAACCGGATAAGCATTCATGATCTTCTTCTTGCAGCTGGTCGTGCTAAATCAAAAGGCCTCCGACTGACAAGTGTAGATGATTTCTCTAAGGCCTTGGATGATGGAGAGGTAGGAAAACCATGTACATTCAAAATTTGAGAATATGCAAATGTAATAGTGCTATATTGTTGAATTCTGTTAATGTGGTCTTGTTAAATTTCAGCATATTCTCCACCAAATAAAAGGAGTTTGGCTGGAAAATGGTCAGTATCCATTACATGTCTCTGCAAAACAATTGGAAGCAATGAGTGGGTCTCTCCGAGTGTTTGCAATGGGAAACCTGACAATCGTGAATGGAAAATGCACTAAACAATTCAATGAACTGAGATTTCTTCAAGCTGGAGGGGTACCCAATCTGCCATTCGATATAAGCAAGCTTAAGTATTTAAGTTTCATGGATGACAACTCTAAGGAGAATGTGATTTTCAGTTCATACAAGGTAAGTGCTGCTTGTTTCTGCACAGAATTCTAGTATGTGTCTTTCGCATACAAAGGACTAGGAGGTTCTCTCACTTTTTATAAAACTTCCTTTAGGCTTTTTTGAGTTGACCAGGTAACGTTTTAACTCCAAATCTATCTTTTTTATTTTCTGGTGAATTAATATGGTTGAAACTTGTGGTTGTAGATTCCCTCAAAATTGAAAGTGCTCAAATTTTGTAAAGGGAATGGATGCACAGAGGAGAAATTGACAGTACTACTCAAAGAATTAGGGAGTATTAAGACAATAAAGCGGTTAGATTTGTGTGGATACGACATTACAGGCCTCCCTGGAGATTTAGGTCAGTTGTATGCTTTACAGAGGCTAAGCCTGCAATGTTGTGGAAACCTAAAGGAATTGCCAGAATCATTAAAGCAGTTACGATCTTTAGAAAAAATAGATCTGAGTGAATGTAGCAACTTGAAGCTGTTACCAGCAGGGTTTGGGGAATTGAGTGCTCTTATGGAGCTTGATTTGAGTAACTGCTGCAGTTTACATGAACTTCCAAGCAGTTTCGAGAAGCTTGTGTCATTGCAAGTCTTGTCCTTGTACCATTGCTGCAACTTGTTTCTGCTTCCTGAAAGGTTTGGAAACTTAACATCCTTAATTCATCTAGATCTGCAAATGTGTACACAGCTGAGTAAACTTCCAGACAGCTTTGGACAATTGATGTCCTTGTCAGTTCAGATATCGTTTGAAGGATGTAAAGCTTTGTCAGGACTACCAGAAGCAATTTGCAACCTTAAAATGACAGAGAGATTATCTGTAAGAAACTGTTACAGCTTAAAGATGCTTCCCAACCGATTCCGAGAACTCAGATGTTTACATGAACTGTGTTTGTGTGATTGTAAGGAATTGTCAGGACTACCTGAAGGTTTTGGTGAGCTTAGTTGTCTGCAAGTGTTAGCATTAGACGGATGTGAAACACTAGAGCAACTGCCAAATGACTTTCATTCTTTGGGAGCATTGAGAGAACTAAACATGTCTGGATGCAGGAGCCTTTCAATGTTACCCCAAGATTTTGATAAACTAACTTGTTTGGAGATGTTAGTCTTATCAGATTGTGATCACCTAGAACAACTGCCTAATGACTTTCATTCTTTGGTATCTCTTATAGATTTGGACATGTCAGGATGCAACAGCTTGTCTAGGTTACCTGAAAATTTTGGCAAACTTAGCTGTTTGAAAGTGTTGAACCTATCAGAATGCAAGGATTTGGCAAAACTTCCTGAAGGTTTTGGTAAGCTTGGATGTTTGGAAGAGCTACAGCTATCGGGATGCTCTCACCTAGAGGAATTATGTGGAGATTTTCATTGTCTTCAATCTTTAAGAAAATTGGATATGTCACATTGCGAGATGTTGGATGGTATATGGATGGAGCGTGTGAAGAATATCCAGAGCATGTTGTGGGTTGACATTCGAGGAAGTGGAATGATGATCCAGCAATGGATGGAAATGCAAGGGGATAAAGAAGCCGAACAATGGCCTTTCCCCGTGAGAGGTTTGCAGGTAATAGTTACAATATAGTTTTGAGGTTTAGAGCACTGGCATACATTAATTGCAAAAAATAATTTATTCCTTGCTATTGATGCTTTGCAGGAAACAAACAATTTTTTGTGGAAAGCGATAATATCGAAGTTGTTTACTCAAGAAGGGCTTCTCATTGACACCCATGGATACCCATTTTATTTATCCTCCCTTCTCCCAAATACTTGTCTAATTTTGATCTTTGATCTTTTTTATTATGCATGGACGCATATTAGCAGGGAATCATTTGAAACAAAAGTTCAGTGCAGGCTTGAATCAAATATTAAGGACATGCAAATCATATATGTTGGGAAAGATTTTAGTACATTGCCGACTGATTTGGGGAACAGAATTATGGCCTACAAACCTCATGGCCCGCAAGCTTTGTTTCTTGTTTATAACTTGCTGCATAGCTATGATGGTATTGATTGTTTTCGTACTATTGTTAGAGTAGAAGAAAACGGTAGGAAATGCTTATCCAGGTGTGAAGATATCAGCTATATATTTCATGATGAAGATCAAGTGTCCTAACTGATCAGAACTCCAAGAGAGAGCAATATTGAATTGTTGAGAGCATTATTAGTAACTGATGAATCAGATTATCTTTTACTCAGCAACACAAAATAGGTATGTAGCTTTCCCAGCCCTCATTTTAGCTCTTTTATTTCTAATTTATTTTCATTCTAGATAAACTTTCTCTGGCCCAAAAATAAGACCCATTGAGTGTGTGTTTTTGTAGGTGAAAGTTGACGATTGGAGGGAATGCTTCTATTGCTTTTAATTTCAGATGTCAATATATCTGAAGAGTGGATATCAGCATTGAAGGAATTGTATTTAGAGATGAGAAAGAGAGATGGATGTGTGGTTGAAGTTGTTTGCATTTCTTATGTGTGTTCAGATGGCAGTAAGACTGGGTGGAATGAGGATGAGAGAGGTGCTAGAGATGCTCCATGGCCAATGGTCCCAAATCCATGGCTGATATTGTAATACCCCTAGGCCAAACCCCAACTGTAAATGTAAATGCAAATGTACTTAAGCTGGTGAGCTGTTGATATAATTTTTCATGCACCTTCCATGGTATAGTGCGCACATGTACTGCACACTAAAATGATGAAGTGTGCACATTCCAAGATACTGCGTGCAGCAAACTTAAGTGCGCGCGATTTTGAGGCCATAGAGCCTTTGTGTATATGTTGTGTTTTATAGGCTGGTGAGCCAGTTATTATAAGCTAGGAGGCTTATGTGTTGAAGTAGGCTAGAGAGCCTATATGCTAAAGGCCAGTGAGCCTATTTTTGTATATGTCTTATTATTAATATAATACATCATTGCGTGTAGACTGACCACGATAAAAGAGTATGGGGGACTAAACTCCACTAGTTAGGAAAAGGGGGGGGGCTAAAAGTTAAGGATAGGGGCCTAAGCTATGGAGCTTAAGCCAAAAAGGAATATTATATTAATATTCCTTAAAGTATAAAGTATGGATAATTATTTTATCCTAAGTTCTAAGGATGGGAACAAGTGGGCCAAAGTAGTTCTCAACATGACAAGTGTCAAGTTGGGAACATGCATACATATAAGTTTGGAATTAGTGCATTTTCCCAATCATTCCATCATCATTCACGCACTCATTTTGTTGTCCTTCGTACCTTCCTATCATTGTACCTGTATCCGTACCTATATCTGTATCTGTACCTGGTTAGCTTGGGAGTTGGACTGAAGACGCGGGTTGTCAGGCACATGGGATACTGAAGAGGCGTGTTATCAGGCCCGTGAGCAATTCTCTCTAGGTGAGAGAATTGTTGGGAATTGATTTCCCGAAGGTGCCAAACTGTAGCTACAGGGCTCTGAGACTTCCTGTTCGGTCTGTTGCTAAAGTCCTGGAAAGGAAGTGGGGCAACCGAAGGACTGTTGAGCAGAGAAGGGGAACACTTTTTGGGGTGGGACTGGCATGTAGGGAATGAGGGACTGTAGGCTGTTAGTTTGAGTTGGCACATGTGACAAAGTCTTTCCTGTTGTCTGAGATACATCAGCCTGGTTAGGAATCCCTTTACTCGGGTGGAGTTTAATCCCAGCTTGGGGGTGACCCACTGCTGAGAGTGACGAGCAGCATGGTCTAAGACTGGGAGGTTCGTGGAAGGTCTGCACGCAGTTGGTGATATTTTTACCAAGATAAGTGTCAATTGTGTGTTAAATTACATGTTGCATTATTATTTATGCGTTTGTTTTTATGGGTTTTTCCTATGTGTGCTGCATGTGTATTTTTATTATTATTTTGTATGAAACTGTGCATTTGCAAAATGTATTTCTCTGTTTTAAGTTTTATATATAAATTTCCGCAAGAGTTTCTGTGTGTATACGTTTTATTTTGTATACAGTTCGAATTTTTTTATGTGGCATAGCCCAGTTGGATGTTGGGGATGTTACATATATATTCATGATCACTTTCATCTTTGTCAAGTGAACTGCGTGCATAGGAACCCGGAGTAGTGGTGGTGGGTCCCAAGGGAAGAATCTCCCACAAAAATGCAATGCCAGTGATAGAGCAGTGGGGGGTGAAGGCATATCCATTTTCTCGAAGTTGTGAAGAGGAACTGAAGAAGGCAGAATGGGAGGGATTCAAGCTGGATGATCAGCACTCCAGTGTGGAATTTTTGTTTCAAAACATGGGAGCAGCTATATTGATGGCGAGTTTAATTGATTTGACTATATAATTACCATTAGCAATTTATGTAAATCTACTCAAACACTTACATACATGTGGTGTAGTTACCCTTCAAGCATTTTGAACAATTATTTGTCAATGTATTTACAAGTATGAATTTTGGCATCTCAATGACAGGTTAACTGAGCAATGCTACAAGAAGAAATGATGTGCTTATTTGTGGGTGACCCTGCCAACATTCTTCAATTCATGCCCAAATTGAAGTGTGCTGTCATGAAGTTGGAATGTAATGTTCGAATCCTCTATGTTGGGAGAAGTCCCTTTCATGAAGAAGATTTGACTCAGGAAGAAAATGCATATGAGACTATTAGAGAGGATATGCTTTGCCAGCCATTGAGTCCATCTTGTTCCGACATTCACAGGTTTTGGCAGCGTGTCAGGGATTTGTATTGGGACTTGAGACAAATGGGAAATGAGGAAAAGGTGGTGAAGATGAGGAGATTGGTGATGCACCTTTTAAGTGTAGAGAACCATGCAAGACTAAAGGGAGAGGTGGGGATGATAGTGTTGGACGTAAAGGGGGAGATTGTGAGTGGGAGGGGAAAGGGCCAAGTGGAGATGCTGTGTGAAGGCAGAGAGAGGGAGAAGGAATTGATGAGTGAAATTACAGATGGGGGAGTGGATGAAGTGTTGTGCAGAAGTTGGAGAGATGGGATAATTCATCCAAATCATTATCCCCAACATCTGTTACTACCCTTTTCAGATTGCGTTGACCATTTGATGCCGTGCCATTTTGTGATGTATGCCATTTTTATATTGAGAGCCCCTTCTATACATGCATTGTGTGTGAAGATTATAACATGTACAAAACATGTATTGAGTTGTTGGGGGACTTTGGTGGAAATTAGGAGTGACGGAGAATGAAAATGAAGGATGAATGATGTGCTGCTGACAAATTGAATAACTTTGGTCCTTGTACCCCAAACACACAATGTAGGTAATGTCAACACAACATAAATAACCATACTTGGGGTTTGATGCTTTGGCATTCAAAATGTGTTTGAGCTGGCTATTAGGCACCCGCTTTCTCACAGTGCAGCAACATATAGAGAAACTCAAAGGGAATCCAATCTTAAACATTGACTTGTAAATGTAACTACACACCAAAAGACTAAATCCAGATCACTTGTGTTCCATTAAATAAGCAATTGAGTTTTTGGCACCTCCCACCTCCCACCAGTGATTCCAAAACCCTTCAATCTCCAGCTACTCTCAGACATCGGTTGACAATTGGGCAACATTCTCAAACACTCAAAGATATCAAACGAAGCTGCTGACTATCAACTGTATTCTGGAGTCTGGACTGGGAATCAAAACCCTTTTTAAAGCGATCTTCTGTTGAATGCAAATCTTCTTCTTGTTTGTGTTTTGCTGTTTGAGGCAAATCTGGGCTACATTCTGTCGCTACTCCAGCTCGGGTTCTACTCATCAAAGAAGTCATTCTGTGCATGGTGAGCTGCCATTTTCTGCTCAACCCTGCATGTTTTATGCTAAATTTTAGTTCGAGGGTGAACTTCACAGTTGGCGCATCAAGGGATCTATACTCTCTATCATTTGAAAGCCATTGTGATTGGTGCCACCGGCTGGTCAAATTAATCCAGTTATCAATTCTCTGCAGGGACTTTGCATTTTCAAGATAAGGAAGCATTTCTGTTATCAATTCTCTATAGTGCAGTGAGTGTTTTAATAGTTTTACTTGAAAACATGAATATCAGAACTTCATATACACTCACCAGTAGGCCCTTGCAATAAGATTGGCTTGTATCAGAAAGCTCCTTCAATTTCTAATTCAGCCCCTCTGCCGAGATTACTTGTAAGCTATGCATGATTTCCACTGGGTACTTGTATGTAATACATAATTTTTGAGAAACATGTCATTCTTTTACAAAATAGTATATCTTACCGATGAAGGGAAAACAAGGAACAACCACAGTGGTAAAAGAAAATGTCAAAAGGTCAACACATAATGTGCACATGCTTTAAAATGAGGCACTGTTTATTCCAATGTGGCTGTTTTGTATTATTCACAAACAAAACTAGGAAGATCCAGCCTGCATCTTTATGTTTACCTGACATGAATTCATTGCAGCTGTTCATGGAATATCTCTGCCCCTGTAATGTTTGTATTCCTTTTGCAGGCATTGAAATGCGCCTTAATTTGTTCAAATTATTATTAACAATATGAATTAACCAGCCATAACCATATTCATGAGATGTCCACTGTTGAAAGAACGGGGATATAGACACTTTGATCAGTCACCTAAAATAGTGAGTATATAATGAAAGATGGTACATACCGTGGAGCCTATCTCGTCATGATACTACATTTAATTAATATTCACAGTATTTTGCATTTTTCTGGTACGATGATGAGAAACAAATCAAGTTCTGGGATAACTTTTGGTTATTAACTCTGACAGACGACAAACATTCGAGCAATTTCATTTGGATTGCATATCAGAAACGATAGCCTGTTGGAATTGTTATCTTCATAAATTGGAAATATGAAAACTTCTAATAGTCATATAAACTCTCGTATATGCATCATGATAATATTAAACCATGCAGCGTATACAATTTTATTTTTCTGTTATAAAGGAAGACTCGATCTTGATTGCTAATCCTGTGGAATCAGGAAAATACTGACCGGCCTCCTTTTATGGGTGTTCAATAGGAACATAGAGTTGCTGTGTCATTATCAATATCAACAAATGGCTGGATTTCACTTCCACAAAAATCTGTTGGGCTGCTATCCTGCTCAGCTGTACTGGAATTTACTTACTTTCAAGCCTATAACCATATTCATAGAATCCGTTAGAATTATTACTTTTGGGAGAACCAGGATCACCTTCTACTAGAATTTGGTGCTTATCCTCATCATTCTTTATCAAGTTTACAGTTCCATTGTTACTGAAGGAATGAAAACTAGACGTATGTTTTTCTATCGACATGCTGCTTTCTCAAAATAGTTTCCTTTCATTATTGGAACTTGGAGTAACATGCATTATTATTGTTTTTAGTTTCAGGACTTCTCACCTTATCTGATCTTGGGATGATGGTAGGTGTCTGTGCTTTGCCGGAACATGACTCCTCATCTTGCAAGGTAATGCTGGTTGAAATTCCAGGGGGCTAAAAAAGCTTTTTGAATATGTTTTGAAGTGATTCTCATGATTCTTGTATCTCATTTCTGTCGTTTGATTGACACCCTTTTCTTATGATGTTACCACCTCCTCTCGTGTATCATTGCAAGTGGATTCAAAATTTTTGAAAGCAGTCAAAGAGGATGTCTTAGAAGAAAAACTTTAAGATCCTCTAATTCCACGTGAAATTCTCCAAGCGCGGGTGCGCTCTTCTTTCAGAAGCTTCTCTAGGTAAGAAGTTAAAGAATCCTCGCTGTTTTTCTATGTATACTCTACCTCCAATCGAACCAAACCCGCAAAAGAGATTAAAAAATAAATAAGCATTAATAAGGAGGTACAGCATTCTGATCATCAAAAAGTTTCAGATGAATATAAATTTGCTAAGGATTAACTGAATTTAAGCAAAGCTCGAGCTCCCCATCATTGTATGTTCACTGTCAAGTATACTAGGTCAGTACGAAAACAATCAAATTTATAGTGAAGATTAAAGGTTGCAAAACTATAATATGTCATGTTCATAAATTTTAAGAACTGTCTAGTCATATTGTACAAAATCAATACAAAATGTTTATAGTGACACTTGAGTGGTGACATTTGAGTAGTAAAGAAAAGAACATATAGAAAAGTCTAAAGGACACAGTTCAACTGACTGAATATTTAATTGTCATCAGCAATTTGTGAAAATTAACTCGAATGTCTACATAACATAGATGATTAAGCGTACTCTTCAATAATCGTAATTTTCTAAAATCCCAAAAAATTAAATCAACAATAATTGAGAAATAAATGAAAATCTTAATTTGCAAAGGTCTTAAAAAGATAAATCAACAATAATTGGGAAATAAATGAAAATAATGGAAAAAAATCAGCCAGACTTAAAAACTCAAAAATATTTTTTTTGTCATTTAAAATAAAATAAAATTAATAATAACATAGAATAATCACATTCCCAATAAATATGAAAAAACACTAACATATAAGATGTATAGGATGACAAATGATACATCAAAGTGAATATAGAATCATGATAGTTATCTAATCAATGACACAAAATTGAATAACCAATACAAACTAACATCAAATATATATAAATTGTATCTCATCATGATCCATGACCTGCAAAGATGAATCTAGCAGCTAGCTATCAATTCTCTCTTCCCTTTGTATAGGAAAAGCTAAGAGCGCCTCTGCCACTAGAACGCCTTGTAACATCAATTTGACGACCAGTGGTAGGTGCCTGAGGATGAATCTATGCACAGGTCAGTGATGAGGATGCCTCATAATCCTTCTTAGTCCCAATGTCCCTCTTGCTAGACCAGCTCCACCCCCCCCCTATAGGGGATAGGTCATCAAATCCTCCCTTGGCCCATGCACATGCTCAAACTGTTGCTCCTCTAGCTCTAACCACGAAGGTGCCTCCTCCATAATAGACCTCTCAAACTCACCCCCCATGCATGACCCCTCCTCTCACCCTTGCATCAAGAAGTCTTATCGCTACCTCCTCTACCATAAGAAGTGGGTTTTCCTCTCACTACAGAGACATGAGCTTTGTGCAACCCTCCACCACTCCCTAAAAACCTTTCAATTTATCATTTTCCCTATAAACCACGCTTTCTCCATAGGACCTCCCTCTATGATATCCCTGACCAAGCCCCCACCCTATCCCTTGCCATCTTTTCTCAAAGAGGGACATTCGAAGAGCAGTTGGGGCTATGAGAACTAACAAGGCAACTAATAAGGAAGGCATCCAAGACGAGTTCCTCAAACATGGTATCCAGTCTCTAGAATCACACATCATTGATTTGGGGACCGGGTTTGCTACAAACCGCCAAGTCAAGACCAAGAGAGTCCAAACCCTTCTTCTCAAGCGCATCATCCAATGCAAGTGAACAATCCCCTAGTCCATTGTTTAGGCATAGTTTGAGGCCCATCCTTTTCACGTTGAGATTATCTTTCATTTGGCATCTTTCCTACATAAAATTTGGACTTTCAAGGACTCAACGTCTAACAGAGATAGGTACCCCTACCTAATAATTTTCTCTTTTGAGGCCATCGTCTCGACATACACATCTGGACGTGCCTATGTGTGCCTATGTTTGGTACACAAAGGCATCCCAACTTCGTCAATTGATTACCATCTCTCCAAATTGTCTACCTCCCTTCAAGTATTCCTTAGACGCACCAAGACACCTCCTCTAGTCTAAGTAGGATATGAATTAGGCAATTTGTAAGGACATATACACATTGTACATCTAGGTCACTTGGACCGCACCACTACACCACCTCAACCCGAAGATGGATTTTTACTCAAAGCATTTCATGGAGCTAGGGGATGGCCTCATTGTCTGACCCTTGTACATAGAGAGACATTGGATTCACACCCTCTAGATCCCCCTATGACAATTTCAGGTGGGACCCCATATACTCCATATAAAGACTGATCACCACACACTACACCCCAATAGGGCTCATCAACTTTTCCACCTACATGAGCCAGAGATGGAGTTGCATATCATTTTCAAGTGCCCTTTCTACTATTAGATATGTGGTCACTACCACTGCCTTCATTGGGATTTGAGAGGCTCTCTCTCCATTTTCTTCCCATATCCAACCAAAGGTGCCTTGCTTTCTTCATGAGAGAAGTGCTCATAAACAAACCTTGTTTACAAACCCCACCTCGATCGAAGGCTTTCAGGGGGATCACTTCTTAATTCTATGTTGATCCATTTGATCATGGTAACAAGTGACAGGAAAAGGTCCAGGACATTTCAAACCCTAGAGTAGTGAGGCTTTGTGTCTCCTCTCAAGTTTCTTCACAACCCTCCCCTCCAGGAAGTTGATCTACAACCTTGAGGCCTGTGAGGAGTTTTCGATCCAAATCATAGATCACACATCATCAAACTGCTACTACATAATAGTTGTCAATCCTAAGCTTTCAACCATAACAATTATTACATGTGCCAAAGGGGGCTTGGTTAGATGGTAAAGCATACCTTAGTTCCAATCCCAAGAGGCATTTTTCCCCTCGTGGCCATCTTGTTCATGAGACTGGGCCATTTCAAGCAGTTGGGGCCAGATGCAAGTACTCACATAGTCATTTTGACTCCTAGGTAACTTTGGTAGAATATATACCTCTACCTATGGTTTCTTTGATGAAGGATCTTTCTATAGTGATGTAAGCATGTAGTATTGCATTCTAAGTGTTGTAAGAAGGCTAACATTATAATGTAATATTCCCAAATTGGGGAACGACACACTTACCAAATAATGATAATAAGAAGCTTCATGTAAAAAACACTACTACATGTATTTGTAAGAATATTTGAGCAATGGTACATATATATGTGCCCAACATCTCACTCATGCTGAAATAACACCTTGCAGAATACGTAAGGCAACAAATTCAATGTTTTGTTTTAGTTATGAAATTTCTACAAACAAAACCACACAGTTTTGATTGCAACACCTATAAATCAACGTAATTTGCAGTTATGTAAATATATTATTGATCATCAATCCATAAACAATTTGATGCCTCAAAGGACAAAAAGCTCACTCTTTTCCACAATTGTGCCTTTAACATTCAAACCTGAATGTGTGAGTGCCAAAACGATTAGCAAAAGCATGTGCTCTTTAATGGCATGTCTGGGCATGGGTTAAATTTGACGGGTATTTACCCATTTTTGGCTTATTTAACCGTTATATAGTGACAACTTTAAAATCTACACGTCAATGATGATGTTTAATTAATTATTAAAACTGCCAAATTGATGGGTGGATTAAAAATTTACCCGTATCCATTATATATATATATATATATATATATCTATATCTATATATATATATATATATATATATATATATATATATATATATATATATATATATGACTTTGAGATATGTGAGATACAAAATTGCAAGCATTTCCAAATCGGAGTGTAGAAAATAAAAGCAGCAAACCAACAATCCCATTAGGCAAGACTTTGATTTTCAAGAATCGGACTATGACTTTGAGATATGTGAGATACAAAATTGCAAGCATTTCCAAATCAGAGTGCAGAAAATAAAAAAATAAAGCAAGCCAACAATCCCATTGGCTGAGACTTTGATTTTCCAAGATGAGACTTTGGCTCAGACTTTGATTTTTAGACATGAGACTACGAGATAAACACAAACTATGCCCATAGTGTTGAGACTCTCAATATAAGCATAGACTACGACCATAAGACTTCAAGATGAGACTACGAGATATGCATAGACTTTGCCCACAATGGGTCTTTCTGTGTGCTAGAAAAAAACTATCTCCATTACAACTCACATCATGCAAATTGCAATCATGCATAGTGCATGTTGAAGCCTTGAGCTTCATTTTTGAGAATAATATCATGCAAATTGCAATCTAAGGTTGTGCATGGTGAACCTTGAAGCCTCAAGCCTCAAGGTTGAGATTTACGTGGTACACCCACACCCACTAACCATCACTATGCTATATAAAATACCAACCTTTGGGGAAAGAGTACCGAGATTGAAGAGTCTTTTTGTTGTCCAATAGAAATAATAGAAGTGACTTTTCTTGTTTCTCTAGGTGAAATAGGGATTTTTTGTTTGAATTTGAGAGTTTTTATGTAGTTTCTTTAGTGTTGGTAATATAGTATATTGATCTATAGACAAATAAGCCATAAGGGTAAGATAACATCACTTGTCCTAATTAGGTTTTAAATGGAATCTGCCCGGAAGCACATGACCTACTTTGAAAAATTCACCACAAAAATCAATCGCTAGACTACCTTTATATCATTGAACATGTACCTATACAAAAATATTAGAAAATTGTTGTTATAATAGAAACATGATTCTCTAAGTATATAATACACAATATTTAAATGACCAATAAACATAAATATAAAAAAGTCATGTAAAAAGGATAATTTAAAAAAAAACCTCCATAAAAAATTTGCTTAGAGATATAAGTGCCCGTCTAATTTATACCCGTCTGGTGACAAAAATATAAGTCTTCTTTGGGCCCACTTTGTTGTGAACAGCGTACACAACTCTCATTTGTAGCACATTCGTTCATTTTTTGATCTGTGCTCTTTTATCATGTGAATTAGTGCTGTTTTATCTTCTATTTCTATTTGTGCAGATTTAGGGTTTTGCTTGTTGGTTCCATTCGAACCTCTCGCTTTATTGTGAATCGCAACAGAGATACCCCTTCAGATTGTGGTTGTATATTCCGACTGAGGATTCTAATCCATGCTGGTATCTCTTACTTTTGGCATGGATTTACATGTACGCCAAATGATGGAGCCCTGAGAATGGAGCAGGGCTTCAAGTCGAAGCAGTAAGTAAGTAGGTCACATCAGTGCTTCCTTAATACCGGTGCATCTAAGATATGTTTAAAGTATGTCAAGCAAGTGCGGCTAAGACAGGTGAGCACGAAAGCACAACAGATAAAAGTGTACAACAGCAAGACGGGTGAGAAGAAAACTGCGACAGAGGAAAGTGTGCAAAAGAAATTGAAGTGAGGGGGGAAAAGAAAGTGCGCAAGAGAAGCGCAACGGCAGAGTCAGGATGTTAAAGGAAGATAAAGGTCACACGAGGGAATGCAAAACAGGAAGCGTGGATCTGAGGCACCCAAAGAAGCTGAAGAGTTTGAAGAAAAAGCAAAAGTGGCATAGAGAAATGAAGAGTTCTAGGAGGATAAGAACAGTTAGTTACTCTGGAATAATGATGGCAAGCGGGAATGGCCAGTCAATAAAGAGTTTAGTTGTGGACTGTAGAGCCTGAGTAGAGCTATAAAGTGCATGGGTGAAATATGTACATGTATTTTGTTTATTAAGGAGAATGAATAAGGAGCGGCAGGTGCGGGGGGCATATTTGACCCCGGGGGACAAAAGGTACAGCCCCAGAGACTCATATCTAGGCTCGAACCCGTGACCTCTCTCTGAATTGAGAGAGTGTGCACACGTCTCACCAACTGAGCTATCCCATGGGAATATACCATGTGTTACTTGCCTCAACAATATGGTCAATGGAGAGATCTAAACAATTTCTCACTTTAGCAAAATGGATATAATAGGAATGATAAATGTGGCAAATAAATGTATTAATGGAAATTGGCATTGGAGGACATGTCGATCTCAAAAAAAATTTGAGGGGAATGATGTGACCCTCCCCACTATCTTAACATATACATTTGGTCGTGATGACACAACACCAAAGCCAAGCAAGTGCCTCACATCATCCCCACGTGCATCACATAACATCTAGCAACTAAAACCTGTTGTTTACATGAAGGCATTTAAGTCATTTCCTTCACAACTCTTCTTCGCATGTGGGATTTTCCTACCATCCGACGTCATCACGAGGAAACTATTCTGGCAAGTCAATTAGGTTGTCCTATAGGATCCAAATCTGCAAACTCTCTCATCAATACAGGAGTTGGCGATGGATAACACACGAGGATTGGAGGATGGATGGTTTATAAAACTCTATTTGGATCCCATGCGGTTGGAAGTAGTTAGCTTGAATCGACCTCCCTCTCCTCAACAATCACAACATCCACGCAGTGGCTGTTTGATCTAAAATTGAAGAAGACTTGAAAAACTTGAAAACATATTGCAAGTGAAATGTTATGTGTTTAAAGCAACAGGATCAATTTGCAACACATAAATTAAGGATTACTTATGTAAATTACACATAGACAACAACATAAACATTGAACATAAACACATGTGCACAACAATTGATAAAGGAGTTCACCCCTCTCCTGGGCTACATCTCCTGGTCCAGCTTCCAATGGATCATTATTATTAATTGCTCAAAAAGTGCTCAAAAACATGTCTTACAATGCTCAAATTGACAAACCGACTGCTCTAATGGCTTCCCAGCGTCCCAAAACCCCTGTCTGGGCTCTTTCGACACCTCAATCGGTCGAAAAATGAAGAAGTTAGGCCTCCTAGAAGTCTCCCTCTTCACGCTTGCTGTCTCTGGTTCTACAATTCGCACCCCCCTTCAACGAACCTGGCTCACACGCTCTTTTAAGCGTAAAAACCCAGCACCGGGCGCAACCGCGCCAACGATGCAAACCGTAGGACGGTTAAGGGCGTGCCAGCCCCTAACTGCCTCGGCACCTGGGCATATGGCCATGTGACCTCGCGCTTGGATAAAAGGTGGTTTAACCGTTTGAACTGTGTAAACCGACTCCCGCGCGCACATACAAAAGTTTATATGTTAAAACCGGGGTTAATGTTTATAACCTGCGCGCAATTTTGTTAACACCGCCCATATAGTATATGGTCACATATATTACAATGGAACCACGGGTTATTCAAACCCCACACCAAACAACCGCGCGCATTCAATCGTCGGGCTACAACACATATGGTCCGGTCATATGTAATACAAAACGACCACGGCCGGAGCTTAGCCCTGGCCCGAACCCCCGCCCGATATACAACATATTAAACATAAATATAATGTTTCCCGTAGTTATAACAAGGAACAAATGGTGGCCTATTGGCCGGGTGTTCGTGCGAAGGCATTAGCCGTGTGGGGAGGTCCGGGTGTCGAACCCCGCGGCCTCCAATTAAATTTTACACATGAACCCAATAACCAAACACTGAGTGACACGTGGCGCCTCCAGATTGGTCCACGTGTCCTCATTCCATTCGCCATCCAACAGACACGTGTCGACTCCTCATTCGCCACTGTCAACCCAATCAACATCTGCCACGTCATCATCGTATGGTCGTACGGTCCTGCCACATAAGACCGTACATACTGTACGGACTGTACGGACAGGTACAGTGAGCATCAAAATTTTTCCCTGTTTGGCTTGGCGAACAGATCGCGATATCTTCTCCATACGGACTCCGTTTGAGAAAGTAAATATACCGCCGGAATCAGGAAGACGAGACAGACGCAATGACACTGTTTTCGTCGCATTCTGAGCACTTTGAAAATTGAGCAAAATTTGATCCCCTGATCACACCTCCCCATTGGAAAGCTTTTGGACCTCCAAAAGACTATCTCAGTCTATGTGAAGATGAGGATAAAGTTCCCTCACCCTTCCAACCTCAATCCACTTGGCCTTGCTTGGATTCGTCCCTTTAAGACCAACTCGCAAATATTCCACATTTCCTCGCTTCGAAGTTCACATTCTCCTGTCAAGGATGGTGTCTTCCTGCATTTCTGTCAGATACTCTGGAGAAAAATCATCTATGGAAGGAATCTGAACATGCTCTCTTTGATCATCAATCAACGGAGGCTCATACAACTTCAAATTCTCAACATTAACAACTGCATACATCTGCATATATGGAGACAAATCTAAACGAAAAACATTGTTACCAATCTTGTCGACAATTTTGAAGGGACCATATCGAATTGGTTTCAACTTTTTACCTTCTCCTTTAAGCCTCTCCTTGCTGATGTAAAGCCACACTTCATCACCAACTTCGAAACTGT
>SNQJ01S0004444.1:145436-158228 GCA_010110895.2 Picea sitchensis | reverse complement strand
CCCTGTGGGAATTATCAAAACAGTTTAAAAAAAATCTGGGGATAATATCCCAAGTCTCTATTTCTGACTTAAACTAACAACCTATAATAAAAATGTATCACAAAAACATCTCTCAAACTGCCATAGCATGCCCCATTGATCATTGTAATTCATATGCACCTGAAAGGGGACAAAAATAGACAAGATTAGAAGATATTTTATTGATAAAATTGACAAAAAACTAATTTCTAAGACTAGCTACAGAATCTTGCGATTCTGTAGCTGGTCTAAATTGAACACATAATCGTTTCAAAACCAATTCAAATCAAAACAGAATTATATTCAAACTATGAAACAAAAATTTAGTTGCTAATTGGAAACCAAACGAATCATTCAAATCAAAACTTATATGCTAATTTGAAACAAAAGAAATCGTGGTCAATCGAAAGGTAACAGAGATACATGCACTATGTTCAACATCTGTTATTGCCAATTCGGGTAAATAGAATCGCTTAGATAATTCGACAGCAATGAAATCATTTTCATGAACCCATTTAAATTGACACAAACTGTAACAGGTTAAACAAATCATTTATGCAATAGTTTATGTTGCCTCATCCATTAACAAAATCATTGTCGAATCACAACGAAATCAACAGGATCGTATTTCAAATTAACAGAACTATATCAAACATATACCAACGATCATGCTAATCGTAGCACGCAACAATCGTTTACAAATCAAATCAAACAGGAACGAATCAAAACAGTTTGGGACCGACACAATCGTTATATAAAATCGTATCAATCAACACAGCTACATGATTTTTAGCAAATAGATATTTTACGCAGGTCGAATGTAATCAAAATCCAAACGAGAATATCAATTCCATACAAAACAAAGTCGTTCCTGATAAATCGAAGTCAACAGGGTTGTTTTGAGTCAATTAGAAACAAACGAAACAAATCGAAATCAAACTAAATCGACTATTCTAAATCATACGAACATAATTGATTAAAAAACAAGCCAAACATAATAAAAAACAAATCAATCATCTATACTAAACTGAGAATAATAAAATCTCATTAACTAAATCGTAGCTGTGTCCAAGTTTAGCGAACAAATTTTCCACTCATGATTCATAATGAAATTGATTTGGTAAACTGAGAGAAACATAATCATTTTGAATCAAAACGAACAGAGCTGTAGAAAGCAAATCCAATCGGTTATATTTATTCGAAACAACTCAAAAAACAAAATTGATATTGAAATTCATACCTGGACAATTCAGAAAACAACTCGGTCATGATAATTTGGAATTGACGAAGGCCGTTGCTGCTTTGACATTCCCGAAGACAATCGAATCGGTGGTTTTTTGTTTCTTGTCATTAGCTTGAAGCCTGTCTCTTTCTTTTGACAGCACTGTCACCCGTTCCTCTAACGACTTGATATTTGATTGTAATAGGGGAACGTCAGTGTAATAACGCTCTAGACAAACATTACATTGGACACATGATGATTGCTCGGTCTTTGACATAATAGGCGAGGGTTTGTTTAAGTCACCAGGGGTTTCATTGTGCAACTTGATTCCCGGGTAGTTAGGATTGTTTTTGAGGCACGGGGGTAAATTAGATACATATTCATAGGGTTTCGTAGAGCATAGGCCATGGGAAAAGGGGTACTCTTCAGCTAGGAAACGCTCGATATCAGAGTCCGAGTCTTCGCTTAACACTATAGGCTTTTGGTCGATGTTCTATTTAGGTTTGTTCCGGGAAAGTCTCGATATCAATCGAACATTTTTCTTCCCCTTTCTGTTGACAGTAGTATCACTGCTGTCTTTCTTCTTCCCAGGTCTTTTGACGACCTTAATATCATCCTTAGCACACGGGTTAACCAAGGCATCAGGTAGGTCCAAATCGGGGCAAACTGAGGATTTGACAGGGGGTAGAAGAATATGCAGTGGCACGACTGGTCTAGCCAAAGTCTCTCTGACCATAGCCTTGTCGATTTGAGCAGACTCTGGATTAGCAAAGCCATTTCTAGATAGAAAGGCTTGCCAATTATCGCCACTAAGGCTCAAATGGTGGACGATGATGAGTTTAATCAAGCCATGATGAAAAAGGCTGCTATCAGCCTTCTCACGTTTGAATCTTTTAGACATTTTGTAAAGACTACGCAAGAAGTAATGCGGCATGTTCAGAGGATAGCCCATGAAATTCATCAATAACCGGAGGTGATACAAAAATACCAAGCCATACCGACCTTCACAGGTCACAAACTGTTTAAAAATTACCAAAAGATCGTGCCACCTGGGTTTGAGGGTAGAAATAGGCATACCTTTATCACATGACACAAACTTTTGTGATACGAATAGTAAAGGCCACGACACCTCGTCGACTTTGGAGTTTTTAAACCATCTCTGGCCCGTAGCTGCTAGTCCTGTAGCAGAGCTTATGAACTCCTCATTGAGCTCGAGTTGTATGTCACCGACTTTATCCCTGCACCCGTCAAAGGTGAGGGCGAATTTTTGGGCAACCGAAAGGTTGAAACCCTCGAACCTCTGTATAAACACCAACCAACCACTGTTTTCTAAATCCTTACGGGCATTATTGAATAGTAACAGAGCTTGGTTACCATTTGGCTCTATGCGCACCATCGGTGCCATAGACAGGAGCACACGGTGAGCGAGGTGAATGGGCCAGGGTTTGAACAGAGTATACGCAGGGGCAGAACGCTCACAGGCTTAATCGAAAACTAGCAAAGGTGAACCGGGATAGGGGGAAAGCATTTATGACAGAATGTGCGAAGGTGGTGGAGCTAACTCAGCCCATGCAAAATAGTCATTTCCCACAGTACAATCGACGATGCACATAACGTTTCAAATCACTATGCATATTTTAAAAACCATGCCATTCAAACAATCAATGAAACCTATGGTAAGTCGACCCAAAAATTCATATAAACAAAAAGTTTGCAAAGTTTTTGAAATCAAAACAATAATTAGAAATCAACACCAAGGGTTCGAACATATTAAACATGTGTTGTGTGGTATGATTTATACCAAGGGTCTAACCATAACGCCAATGAGTTTTCATGAAACCAATGTGCCAACGAATTTGATCAAGATACATCAAACCACCAATAAATCAATGATTGAATCACAATCCTTAGGAAATCATCACAATCTCATAAAAATTGAAATCATATTAACAACAAAAAATGTCAAATGAGTAAGGGATCTTGGAGTCTTGCCAACTTGCGATTATAATTAAATTGGAAATGCAATGAACGCATAGACATGAGTAACCATAACAATCCAGTGATGATTTCAGTGTGACTTCGAAATTAAAGTTTTCACGCTTGCAGTCGTGAAAACAAGAATAAAGGCAGGTGTGCAAATGCACGAAATAATAGTGTTGTTTTATTCCAAGATTGCGACGAAAATCAAGGTTTGCAAAACATTGGTGTAGGCATCTTATAAGGACAGTATAAAAATGCGAATTGGCTGCCAATAGAAGGATCACTTCCCACATCTCTTTTACCTCTTAAAATTTCCAATTTCCCGATGAGAGATATGTTGATATCGATATGAGAGATATGTTGATACTGGTATGTTGATACCAATTTGGTGGGTACACCATTTTTATGTCTGCTCCTTAATTTTCTAATCTTGATGCTCTTTAAGACTGTTGACGCTTCACTAACGATGGCAGAACTATCATTTCTCCAAGAGGATAAATTTTTAGGATATGTTTGTGTTTAGGTTAGTCCAAAAGTTTCAACCTTAAAGGAAATATATCGTTCGTAACGCTTCTCAAATACGAATCTATCCCTTTTGTGACAAATTTGAGGTTAAAAAATAATAATAAAGGATTTCCTACTTGTTACCTGAACTGAAAGACACTCCTTGGTAGAGTGGTTGCACCTTTTGTGGAACAATAGTGGTAGTGATATTTATGGACGGAGTGTTGATTTGTTTTTACAAGCGTTAATGGTGCCTTTAATTGATTGAATGCTTTAAAATTTTGTTTCTTCTTTCTCAAATTTGTATCACCAGTGAATTATCGCAGACCTATTCTCTAGATAGTGCATTGGAAGTTAACCTCTCGATGTGACATGTCTTATCTTGATTAAATTTATCTCCTTAGACATCATGATCTCTTTCACTCTAGTAGTCGAAACTTAGCTCTTACTTGAAACTTGTAGACAACCTCAATCTCAGTGGCCTCAACGACAGATAACCCTTAGATGGGATTGATATTGATTTCACAACATCCTTTAATCTTATCGCCAAGTTGGATTTGGTATCATTAATGATTTAATTATAAAAACACAGGTTGAATAATTAACCCCTATCATCTACCCTTGTTCCTTGATGCTTTAAAGACCACGCTTAGACTTTGGTGATCATGACAGATTCTTCAGTTTTAAGTGCAGGAAGCATGCTCAAAATTATTCTATGACCACTTTTCACATGACCCTAAAAAGGTTATTCTATTTTTAACTTGATCTGATTTCAGTTATTTTGGTTGGAATTTATTTTCCAAGATCTCAATTTTATGCTTCTCCTTCTATTGGTGGTATCTTATAAAATTTTGACTAATTTACGCCTTATAATAAAGATTAGGGACAATCTTATCTACTATAAATCCATTATAATTTTAATAATTATAATTGTAGTTTTGCACATCAATAATGTAATATGAAAATGTGTAATAATATAATTGAAGTAAGGATAGTGTTAAGGACTCTTATCTACATCCTTGAATTAATTATCAGTGTTGAATATGATGATGGTTTTCAAAAAAAAAGAAGGATTCAAGAATGTGTCAAATTAGTAATGTTTCATATTATAGAAATATTCTTCCAATTTTATGTACTATTTCAATTTATCAAGGCATAGAGATTATAATGGAAAATTATTACTTGAATACATTTATAAGTAATGAAGGTAGTGTTAGTGAGTCTTGATGTCGGAGCATCGCAAAAAAGCGCAAGTGGAGGACAATTGGATATACACCAACGCGCATTTTGAAGACATTTAAATTTCAAAAGAAGAACATTAATGTAATATCTGAAAGGATGTAATTGCTCTTAAATGTTTTGGGGATTGTAATGCAGATCTTGAGCGTTTTCTCTCATCTGTTGATTGGAGGCATTTAATGTAATAAATGTAAAGTAGTTGTAGTCTTTAATTTCGATAAGATAGCTTAGAGTTGTAGGAGGGAAAACTAAAGAAATCTCCCTCGTATGTATTGTATTTTTCATTCTCAATTGTAAGAGTAGAAGTTGTAGAAAAAGAGAACATAGGAAAGCAAAGAAGAACATAGATTGTAGACATTGTTTGATTAGATAACTGTTGCTATAGAAACAATGTACAAAAGGACTTGAATTAATATAAGAATGCTTTGATCCAATTTCATGGCATTGTTATGGTTACTATTTGCATCTATTGAATGGTATGTTTAGAGTTTGCTTATATGCTATGTTATGCATTTGTTTCAATGCTTTATGCGTATGATTTCATGTTGAATGTATGAAGTCTATGAGAGGGAGAGTATAAGTTTCAATTTCTCCTCATCCTGAGAATCCCTGCAAGGAGTGCAGAAAGGTCCGCAAGGAGTGCGTTGACAAGGTTCTGAGTTTTACCTTAGAAAATCTCAGGAGAGATATAGTTGTTCTTATACCAGCATAAGTGCAAGTATAGCACAGAGCCATGCAAGGTGTGCGCAGGCTAGGTCAGAGTCTTAGAATTTTCCAAACAAGTGAGTGGTTGAAGACATTCTGTCGCAAGGAGTGCACAGAGTTGGAAGATATCAGATAATCAAAGATTTTCGTGAAGGCCACAAGGAGTCCACGCAAGAATCCATTAGAATCCTTGAGTTTGTAGAAAGAATCAAGCTCAGAAGGGATAGAGACTCGAAGAAAGTTCAGAGGAAGGACGAGGGTCGAAGTCACCTAGCAGAAATCAAGCTCAAGAGGGAGGATGCCAAGTTATTTGGCGAGGAACTATTGAGAGCTTGAACGGACGGTTGGAATTATCGGAGGGAGAAACACCGATTTTCCGTGGACCGTTGGATCCAGTAGATCCGTGAAGAGGATAAGACCAAGGGTTTTTCAACACTCGCAAGCTTAGGAGAAATAACAGCTATTAGATCTGAAGGGGCGAGAGCTTTTGATTTGGCGCCTTGAAATATCAACATTTCGGGAGTCGGGAGAGTGGAGGAAACTGCTACCCGAAAGTTGCGAGTCGCGAAATCCTGATTCGCGAAAAAAGGATCTGGACTGTTGNAGCTGTTAGATCTGAAGGGGCGAGAGCTTTTGATTTGGCGCCTTGAAATATCAACATTTCGGGAGTCGGGAGAGTGGAGGAAACTGCTACCCGAAAGTTGCGAGTCGCGAAATCCTGATTCGCGAAAAAAGGATCTGGACTGTTGGATCATGAGGGAAATGAGGACCATTGATCTGGCATAAGAGGTCATCACGGGTTCACATTTTGGGAGAAGTGGATAGGATCACTTCACAAACCCCCGACACGTAAAGTCCCAATGCGCTTGAAGGTTGGGCCCCAGGTCACAGCTGAGGGTCACATCAGTGAAGAATTTAAGAGGAGCTAGGGATTGTTAGCCCATTTTGGGGTTTCAGGAATCAGAGGAGTTAGGGTGACTCACAACGAAAGTCTCGAAATTGCGAAATGCGACGCACCTTTTTAGGTTAAGTCTGTGGTCATGCCGGTGGTCATGTGGAGTGGAGGCTCGTGTCTAGTGCATGTTCGCATGGAAGAGAATATAAAAGGAGACCTGTGGTTATATGTGTGAAGGGTTCCAGCAGGGACCAAGAAGCCATTTCGTCTCAGGAATAGGAAGATCCAAAGATCGGGAGGTCAGTGGACCCTGCCGAGGTGGGGGTCTGCATCATGTGGTATTAGAGCTTACAACTATTGTTTTTTGTAAGCAAGAGAAGACATAGGACAATTGTTATTGAATTCTGTGTGGACAGATTTGAAACAATGCCACCAAGAAGACATCCAAAAAGAAATTTAACCGATCCAGTCATGGAAGGGGAGATGATAGAACTTTGTGCTCGATTGGATGCCATGGAGACAACATAGAGGTGAACGCCTGATACTGGAGATATCAGTGAGGTTGAAAGTGAGAACGAATATGGAGCCGAAGATGCTGTAGAGGAATGTCTATTCAAAGCTGTTGCAAGAATAAGTTCCAGAGTGAAATTGGACATTCCGATGTATGAAGGTAAATTAGACGTTGAGGAGCTGCTAGATTGGTTTAGAGCTCTAGATAAATACTTCGACTTTGAGGATGTCGAGGAAGATAAGAAAGTAAAGCATGTTGTCACTAGAATGAAAGGGCATGCAAAATTGTCCTGGGATGAACTGTAGGCTGACAGGCGTTGCAAAGGAAAACAAAGAATAAAAAGCTGGGACGGGATGGTCGCCAAGATGAAAGACAAATTCATACCTAGAGATTACCAGATCAATATGTTTCGAAGAATGTCAAATTTGAGACAGAAAGGGATGAAAATGAAGGAATATACTGAGGATTTTTACAGACTAAACATTAGAGCTGGTCATCGCGAGAGTGATGATGAAAAGGTCACCAGATACATGAATGGCACGAGATATGAGATTCAGGATGAGATGAGCATGGTGACAATCAAGAATGTAGAAGATGCTTATCAGATTGCTTCAAAGGCAAAAGTGAAATTGGCTCGAAAGAAAGGTCAAAGGTGCATAGGTAGAATTCTGAGTAGAGGCAAAGAAGTTGCCCAAGACAGAGTACAAAAGCCCAAGGATGAAGAGAAGAAACCTCATAACCACCCAGAAAGGTGAGGAATCTCACAAGGAGGACAATATGCCGATAGGAAAACATTTCCTTGAGCAAGAGGAAGAGGAATAGGCAGAGGAGGTGAAATAAAGTGGTTTGTCTATGGAAAGATCATACACAAATCTTTTGAATGTCCCGATAGAAAAAGGGATATAGGAGGAGAAGCTCACATTTCATAAGCGCATAGACGGAATGTTTAGGTAGAATATGCAGAAGGCGGAAGATCCTTGATGATGAGGAAAATTCTCTTGAAGCCAGAGAAAGAGATGGAGAATCCAGTCCAGAGGAACAACTTATTTAGGACTACTTACAAGACCAAGGATAGGGTATGCAAGGTGATAGTTGATAGTGGAAGAACGAATAATCTAGTATCCACAAAGATGGTGGAAAAGATGAAATTGGAGACAATTGCACATCCAAGCCCATACAAGGTTTGGTGGTTGCAAAATGGACATCAGGTAACCGTCAATAAACAATGTTTAGTCTAATTTAAGATTGGGGGATACAAAAATGAGATATTATGTGATGTTATTCCCATGGATGTTTGTCATATTTTCTTGGGAAGTCCATGGAAATATGACATAAATGTTATGCATGACGGAAGAAAGAACACATACACCTTGGAGAAGAATGGTAGGATGCATATGTTGCTATCAATTGAAGACAAGAAGGTGAAAGAATAAAAAAGCAATACTATACTTCTCATGAGTGGGAAGGAACTTCTGGATGGAGTCAAGAAAGATGAAGAAATGTAGTTTGTTATGGTGAGAAAAACTAGAGTCATGTTGACTAGTACCTCAATAGATGATCTACCTAAGGAGATTCAAAAAATGCTGGAGAATTTCATTGATATAGTGGTGGACGAATTACCTTGTTCGTTGCCGCCCATTAGAAGTATAAGCCATCACATCGACCTTATAACATGAGCGAGTTTACCAAAAAAATCAGCGTACAGACTCACGCCACAGGAGAATGAAGAAGTTAAGAAACAAGTCGGGGATTTGATGGACAAAGGGTTGATTAGAGAAAGCTTGAGTCAATGCGTTGTACCAATAGTGTTAAGTCCGAAGAAGGATGGTGGATGGAGAATGTGTAAAGACTCAAGGGATATAAACAAAATCACCATCAGGTATAGATTTACTTTTCCCAGAATGGATGACTTGATGGATTGCTTGAGTGGAGCAAAGTTTTTTTCAAAAATTGATTTAAAAAGAGGATATCATTAGATTAGAATGAGGGAAGGTGATGAATGAAAGACACCATTCAAGACGAATGAAGGATTGTATGAATGGCTTGTCATGCGATTTGGCTTGACGAATGCGCCAAGTACTTTTATGAGATTGATGAACGAAGTCTTGAAATATTTCATTGGGAAGTTTGTAATTGGATATCTTGATGATATACTGATCTTCAGTAAGGCTGAGAAAGAATATTTGAGACATTTAGCTTCAATGATGAGGAGGTTGCAGCAAGAAAAGTTGTTGATAAATCTGAAGAAAACGTCTTTTATGAATACAGAGCTTATTTATTTAGGTTTTGTGATCTCTTTGAATGAGTTGAAGATGGATCCTGAAAAGGTAAAAGAAATCAAAGAGTGGTCGTCACCAAGGAACATCTTTGAAGTCAAAATCTTCCATGGATTAGCCGGTTTTTACAGTAAGTTTATTAGAAATTTTAGTGGAATTTGTGCACCAATGACGGACACAGTCAAGAAGAGACATAAATCTTTTCATTGGAAAGAGGAAGCGGAGAAAAGTTTCAAGTTGTTGAAAGAGAAGATAACTAAACAGTTAGTTCTGGTTCTGCCAGATTTCAGTAAAACATTTCAAGTGAGATGTGATGTAAGTGGATTTGCGATTGGAGCAGTCTTAAGTCAAGACACTAGACTAGTTGCATACTTCAGTGAGAAGCTGAACGAGGCTAAGATGAAATATTCCACGTATGATAAGGAGTTTTATGCAGTCATACAAGCATTGCAGAAATGGAGGCACTACCTGGTTCCAAAAGAGTTCATTTTGTATAGAGACAACCAGGCCTTACAGTTTATATCCAGACAGGAAAAACTGAACTAGAAACATGCAAAGTGGGTTGAATTTATGTAGAAATTTACTTTTGTTATAAAGCACATTTATGGAAATGCTAACAAGGTTGTTGATGGATTGAGCATGAAATGTTTGATTCTGCAGGAGTTTCGTGTGAATACCTTAGGTTTTGATAGCGTTAAGGACATGTACAGAGATGATTTAAATTTCAAGGAAGCTTATGAAGCATGTGAGAATTTTGTTCTGAGAGGTAGAAGATAATGGATTGAATCCTTCATTCAGGATGGACTGTTGTTTAAAGGAAATCAGTTGTGTATCCCAAAGAGTTCTATGAGAGAAAACCTTTTGAAGGAAAAACGTAGTGGGGGATTGGATGGACATTTCGGCCATGACAATAAATTTTTGCAACTAAACAGTTTGTATTATTGGCCAGGGATGAGGACGAATGTCAAGAAATTTGTCAACATATGTAGATTTTTCCAGCACGCAAAGGGGAAAAGATAGAATACATGGTTGTATCAACTATTTCCAATACTAGAGAGGCTGTGGGATGCAGTAAGCATGGATTTTTTGTTAGGAATGCCAAGGACATAGAGAGGTTGTGATTCCATATTCGTGGTAGTCGATAGATTCTAAAAAATGACACATTTTATTCCATGTCAGAAAACCAGTGATGCAACACACATTGCAAATCTGTTTTTCAAAGAAGTTGTTTGACTTCATGGTTTACCCAAGAGTATTGTTTCAGACAGAGATACCAAATTTGTTGGTCATTTCTGGAAGACACTATGGAAGAAGCTAGGGACAAATTTATCTTTTACCTTAGCATATCACCCTTAAACGGATGGACAGGATGAGGTAGTAAATCAAATTTTAGGGGACTTATTGAGGAGTTTAGTAGCTAAACATCATAGTCAGTGGGATTAGATTTTTCCGCAAGCGGAATTTGCATATAATGATTCACTTAATAGGAGCACAGGACAAAGCCCATTTCAGATAATTTATGGAATGAAACCAAGAGGAGTATATGATTTGAGAGACTTAGAGAAGAATGAGTTCAGGAGTGTTGGAGCGGAAGATTTTGCAGCAGAGATGCAGGAGCTCCACAGTAAGATTAAAGAGCGGTTGCAGAGTTCCAACCAGGAATACAAGCACAAAGAATATCATCACAGGAGAGAGCTTCAATTCGAAGTGGGATATTTGGTCTTAGCACATCTAAGAAAAGAAAGGTTCCCAAGGGGGACATATAACAAGTTGAAGATGAAAAAGATAGGGCCATGTAAGATTTTATGGAAATTTGAGGCCAATGCTTACAAAATAGAATTGCCATATGATGTGGGCATATCACCCATAATCAACACAGAAAATTTGTACCCTTACAAAGTATATGAAGTGAGAGGAGAAGAGAATCAAAAGGAAGTTTAGTGTGTCAAACAAATGCATGTAGCTGAAAAGCCGCAGATGGAAAAGATCATTGATCAGAGAGTTGGTAAGAAAACTTGGAGGAAAACATATTTTTATTATTTGGTAAAATGGAAGGGACACCCGATTGAGGATGCCAGTTGGGAAAGTGAAGAAGATATCCAGAAACATGGACAGACGATGCAGGAGCTCATGGATAAGATTCCATGAAATTCTTTTTAGCCAAAGGGGTATGATGTAGGAGCATCGCAAGCAAGCTCAAGTGGAGTACAAATGGATATACACCAGCGCATTTTGAAGACATTTAAATTTTAGAAGAAGAACATTAATGATATATCTGAAAGGATGTAATTGCTCTTAAATGTTTTGGGGATTGTAACACAAATATTGAACGTTTTCTCTCATCTTCCAGTTGGAGGAATTTAATGTAATAAATGTAATGTAGTTGTAGTCTTTAATTTTGATAAGATAGCTTAGATTTGTAGGAGGGAAAACTCAAGAAAGCTCCCTCGTATGTATTGTATTTTTCATTCTCAATTGTAAGAGTAGAAGCTGTAGAGAAAGAGAGCATAGGATAGGAGAGAAGAACATAGATTGTAGAAGTTGTTTGAATAGATAGTTGTTTCTATAGAAACCATGTACATAAGCACTTGAATTAACATAAGAATGCTTTGATCCAATTTCATGGTGTTGTTATGGTTACTGTTTGCATCTATTGAATGGTATGTTTAAAGTTTGCTTATATTCTTTGTTATGCATTTGTTTCAATGCTTTATGCGTATGATTTCATGTTGAATGTATGAAGTCTGTGAGAGGGAGAGTATATGTTAAGAACCAAATACCTGAATACAAAGTATCACAATAGATCCAAAGATATCTGAATACAATCACCACACAAGATATATGAAACCATATAGAAAATCACAACTTTATTATAGAAACCCTGGAGGTAGGGAAACACCATACAATGGATCCTATTATGGAAGAGATCCTCTCCTGTTCACTTGCCTCTTTGAGGGGGAATCCTCCTATTGAGATACCGCTCCAAATACAATACTTCTTTTCATGTCTCATTACATTGCTTGAACCCCTTTATATAGTGCTACCATCACCTAAGAACATTCCAGAGGAGGAATTTTCTAGAAGTAGAACCTTCTAAGAAGTCCTCTTACATTTATTATATCTGATTACCCATTTATTATATCTAACTACCATAGTGGGCCTTATTTAATAATATAGTGGACCTAGTCTACCTTACATTGAATGACCTCTACTATTATCACTATGGGTCCTCTGGACCCCCCCACTTCCTCTCTAGCTACCTTACATTCCATCCCCCTTATGAAAGCGTTGTCCTCAATGCTTGATGTACAACCATATACCAGGGTCCCATGGATAATTGTGGACCATAATGTTGAAGAAGACTAAAGAACCAAGGTCCCATGTAGAAAGGAAATCCACCATGCTGAAGTAGTCCAACCACCATTGTAAGCCCGGGTCCCAT
>SNQJ01S0004444.1:121027-143458 GCA_010110895.2 Picea sitchensis | reverse complement strand
CCATTGTAAAATATGCAGACTGAACACTGGTAACTAGCTCCTGATGTGGGACATTGATGTTCTCTACAGAAGGTGGAGTAGGGTCATCATATAAAATATGGAAGTGGTTGTCATCCCAGAAATGACAACTATCAATATACCAATCATCACAATCGGCCTCAAAATCATACCAAGCATATATTTCTTGATTATATTCATCTCTGAGGCCCTCCATAACAAATATCTCTTGCATGTTATTCAATGAATCTTGAATGCTACGAAAACTATCATTGAGGCCGTCTGTGAGGCTGTCTGTGAGGCCATGTACAAATGCATCCAATCTGTCATCCAATGTGTGAAACAATTGGGCTTTGAATGATTCAAGAATTTCTTTCAGGTTTTGAGAAGAAATAGTTATTTAAGCACCCTATGAACTCTTCAGTCCTTCAACCATCATAAAAAAAAAAAAAAAATAGACCCAATAAATTACGACAGAAAATCGCGACTTTTTCTAGAAAAACCCTAAAAAATTGTTGAAGTTAAAATGCTCATAACTTCACTTCCCAGACTCCGTTTTGGCTGATTTTTTTTTTGAAATTGGGTGAAATTGTGAGAGAAACTCATATCTGTAATTTATTTGGGTAAATTCGGCCTCCAAATTCTACATAAATAAAAAAATTATCGCCGTCGTTCGCGGAAAAAATTCTAAAATTTTGCAGATTTTAAAACTTCAATATCTTGACTTCCCGGACTCCATTTCGGATGATTTTTTTTTTCAACTTGGGTGTTTTTATGGAAGGAACGCAGATATATAACCCTTTTCTGCAAATTTTGCATAAAAATATATCAAAAACATTGAGAATGTCGCGGCCCTCTTTTTTCTTCTCCAAAAAAAAAAAATCTGCAAAAATAAAAAATATTTGTCCACAATGTCTGCCCAAGGAAAGTGCTCTGATACCACTTGTTAAGAACCAAATACCTGAATACAAAATATCACAATAGATCCAAATATATCTAAATACAATTACCACACAAGATATATGAAACCATATAGAAAACTACAACTTTATTATAGAAACCCTTGAGGTAGGGAAACACCGTACAATGGATCCTATTATGGAAGGGATCCTCTCCTGTTCACTTGCCTCTTTGAGGGGGAATCCTCCTATTGAGCTACCACGCCAAATAAAATACTTCTCTTTATGTCTCATTACATTGCTTGAACCTCTTTATATAGTGCTACCATCACCTAAGAACATTCTAGATGAGGAATCTTCTAGAAGTAGAACCTTCTNAATTACCCATTTATTATATCTAACTACCATAGTAGGCCTTATTTAATAATATAGTGGACCTAGTCCACCTTACATTGAATGACCTCCACTATTATCACTATGGGCCCTCTGGGCCCCCCCACTACCTCTCTAGCTACCTTACAGTATAAGTTTAAATTTCTCTTCGTCCCAAGAATCCCTACAAGGAGTGCAGTAAAGGTCTGCAAGGAGTGCGTTGACAAGGTTTTGAGTTTTACCTCAGAAAATCTCAGGAGAGATAGAGTTGTTCTTATACCAGAAGAAGTGCAAGTATAGCACTGATTCGTGCAAGGTGTGCGCAAGCTAGGTCAGAGTCTTAGACTTTTCCAACCAAGTTAGTGGTTGAAGAAATTCTGTCGCAAGGAGTGCGCAGAGTTGGAAGATATCAGATAATCAGATATTTTCATGAAGGCCACAAGGAGTGCGCGTAAGAATCCCTTAGAATCCTTGAGTTTGAAGCAAGAATCAAGATCAGGAGGGATAGAGACTCAAAGAAAGTTCATAGGAAGGACGAGGGTCGAAGTCACCTCGCAGAAATCAAGCTCAAGAGGCCGGACGCCAAGTTATTTGGTGAGGAACTATTGAGAGTCTGAACGGACTGTTGGAATTCTCGAAGGGAGAAACATGGATTTTATGTGGACCATTGGATCCAGTAGATCCATAGATAGGATAAGACCAAGTGTTTTTCAACACTCGCAAGATCATGAGAGATAGCAGCCGTCAGATTTGAAGGGGTGAGAGCCGTTGATTTGGTGGCTTGAAATATCGACATTTCGGGAGTCGGGAGAGTGGAGGAAATTGCTACCCGGAAGTTGCGAGTTGTGAAATCTTGATTCGCGAAAAAAGGATCTAGACCATTGGAACGTGAGGGAAACGAGGACCATCAATTTGGCATAAGCGGTCATCGCGAGTTCGCATTTTGAGAGAAGGGGAGAGGACCACTTCACAAACCCTTGACACACGAAGTCTCGACACGCTCAAAGGTTGGGCCCCAGGTCGCAGCCAAGGGTCACATCAATGAATAATTTAAGGGAAGAGCTAGGGACTGTTAGCCCATTTCAAGGTTTTGGGAATCTGAGAAGTTGGGGTGACTTGCAACGAAAGTCCCGAAATCATGAAACACGACACACCTTTTTAGGTTAATTCTGTGGTCACATCGGTGGTCACGTGGAGTGGAGTCTCGCATCTAGTGCATGTTCATGCAACGGAGAATATAAAAGGATACCTGTGGTTATATGTGTGAAGGGTTCCAGCAGAGACCAAGAAGTCATTTCAACTCAGGAATAGGAAGATCCAAAGATTGAGAGGTCAATGGACCCTGCCAAGGTGGGGGTCTGCTTCAAGTCTCATCTTATATACGAATATATCATGGAGTTCATCAATGTTATTTAATCATTAATGTCTTATTTGTAATAAATTAGAGAGTTCACATGAAAATACTATTATATTGGAAATACCTTTTCTCTTGTTGGTCTTGTCTCAGGAATATTATCTTGTAAATTCCATGGAGGTTACCATGGAGATATTGTTGTTCTTGTTTCCTATTTAGGGAAAGTTACCATGAAGGAATGACTGGTCAAATCACTAGAAGAGTGTTGATCCTATTTCTTATTATTGCATCTTTATTTTGGCTCTCGTTCCAGGTAGGTTACAAGTGATATCTCTGAGAAGGAGCTACAGTAACAATTGTTCTCGTTATTATTTTTATTTTTATTAGAAGAGTATTATTCTTGTTTATTGTTTTCCCTTGTTGTTGGTCTTGTTCTGGGCAGGTCACATGTGATAAATTTGAAGGAATATATAGTGATAGTTGCAGGAGGCAACATTTTAGGTGGTCTCTAGTTTGATACATGGAGCAAACTATCCGGATAAGAAGTTGTATACATTACCCTATACATCCATGTACCGAAGAAGAAGAAGACAAAGAAGGGTACTTTTGTGGGATACTAGGTATCTCATATGGATATTGATTGCAAGGATTAGAAGGCTCCAAAGATGACCAAAACGATCCCTCTAGTGTATTTGATCACTCTTTATATCACCAGGAAGAGTTAGTAGAGCCAGAAGGGCCTACCCAAAATCATTGTAGTAAGCAAGAAGAGACCAACATGATCTTGTGACACTTTGTAGAATGAAAATACATATAGCTTTGATAAACCATATCATGAGGAGAAGATGGCTCCACCAGTGGTGAGGCGGTCGACCACACCAAGTACCAGCTCAGATGGAGCTAGAGTTAAGAGGGAGTCAACCCTCATGATCCATTAGGGAGGAGTAGCCTCCCTAGGAACATTCATAGGAGACTTCAGAGGAAATCATCACATACAGAAGGAGCATATGGCTCTGAAGATTATATAGAATCAGAGGGAGTCAAGCTTCAGAGGGAGCATGGAGACTCAGAGTGAGCTTGATCTCAAAGAGATTCAGTGGCTTAGATACTTTCATTCATAAAGTATTCCTCCTCAGATTCATATGGGAGAGAGAGATGTATTCTAGGACTGACAGATAGGTTCCATGAGTTGAGGAGGCTAGATTGAAGTTTTAGAGGCTTCAAGGAGATATGATATCTCTTGGGAAGATTCCCTTTCTTCCGTAGACTTTACTACAGTGACATAGGAGGAAGAAAGTCAGAAGGACTGGGACATAGATATTTTCCTTGATCCTGAGACCAGAAGGGAAGTCAATGGTGACTTACAAGTTGATATACAAGATGAAACATGTTGTAGATAACAATATAGATATGTACAAATATTGATTAGTGGCAAGAGTATTCTTCCAATAAGAGAGATAAGATTATGATGAGACACTTAAGATTACGACGAGACACTTTCCCTGGTAGCTAGAAAAAGTGAACATAGAGAAACCACAAGATACATGAGAAGGAGTCTCATGTCTGTAGATTGAAGAAATCCTTGTATGGGATTAAGCAAGCACCCAGAGCATGATATTCCAGATCATACAATTTATTGATGAGCTTGGGATTTACCAAGAGTAAAGAAGATTCCAACATGTACTACAAGGTTGTGGGCGATTATCCAATGATATTACTTTTATATGTGGATGACCTATTTCTAACAAGATATGAGAAGCTCATCATTGAGTGCAAGAGAAATCTTGCATCATAGTTTGAGATGAAAGACCTAGGTATGATGCATTATTTCTTGGGTCTAGTGGTGTGGCAGAAATCGGGTGAGATTTTCCCATGCTAAGGAAAATATGTTGTAGAGACTCGAAAGAGATTTGGAATGATGGATTTTAAATCCATGCCTACACCAATGGTGACAAATATGAAGTTATTAAGTGAAACATCTTCAGAGACAGTGGATGCCACCATGCATAAACACATGATTGATTCATTGATATACTTAAGAAACACAAGGCCAAATATATGTTTTGCGGTGAACACATTGAGTCAGTATATGGTTGAGCCAAGACGTGTTCACTTTATTGCAACAAAAAATGTGATGAGGTACCTGAAAGGTACAATTGAATATGGACTCAGATATGATTTAGATCATGAGATAAGCCTGCAAGGATTTACTGATTCATATTGGGCCGGTAGTGTTGCAGAACGAAATAGTACATCTGAATGTTGCTTCAATATGGGATCAACTATGATCTCATGGTTCAGCAAGAAGCATACTAGTGTGTCACTCAGTATGACTAAGGCTGAGTGCATAGTAGCTTGTTCAACCCACTACAAGGAAAAGACCCTCTAGCGGAGGTTTTTGCGGATGCCCCTATAAAAATATCCCAAAAATATGTTTATAGTGGATGATACTAGTGGAGGTAAGAAACCAAAGGTTTTAGCGGATGTTTTTACACCGATGATTTTATAAGTAAATAATGCACCGGTGCGTTTTTGACAACATGTGCATCAGTGCCCTCAAAACTAGTGCACTGTAGTAGGGTTATTTCAAATAAAGAACAATATTATCTGGTGCACTACGGAAATAAGGACGCACCGAAAAATAATGACGCACTATAATAACATTCTTTTAAAAATATGCGGTGCACAACTTAACACTGGAAGCACTGGTGTGCTATTAGTAGAGTGCACCATCATATGGTTAAATAAAAAACATTTACGCAACAATGTAGGATTGTGTCAAAAAATAATTACCGGTGCCCTCTATTATAACATGTGCACCGGTGCACACCAGTGCTACAATATGAAGCATCGTGTTAGGGTTAATTTCCAAATTTAGGCGGTGCACTCTGTAAGCCCAAGCCCATCGGGGCGTCTATTATTATACCGCACTATGTCATGCTTAAACACAATTTTTCGCAATATTGTAGTTTTTCAAAAAAATAAAAGGTGGTGCACTATGGAGTCGTATATGCACCGGTGCATACAAACACACACACACACACACACACACCATGATAGGGCTATTTATTTTTAAATACATAACCGGTGCGCTCATTAAACATGTATGGCTCGGTGTGGTTGTGAATCGGGCACATCAGAATAGGGTTTTATTAAAACAATTACCGAAGGTAAAAACAATTTTTACCATTCTCGGTGTTGTAGAACTTAAAAGCACTGGTGTAACTTTTGCCTATCTGAAGCACCCTTCCATCGGTGCTTTCCTTGGTTGTGTTCCTTTCATCTGTTGTTGGGTGCGTGAATTTAATTTTTTTCCAAATGGTGGGCAAATTTAGTTTTTTTTTAGTATTTCGCAACCATGCCTCCCTGACGACAAAATGTCCAGGTAATCTCCTTGTTTTTCAATAAATTAAGTTTTCACCGGTTTAAAATTTAAAATTGAGTGAAATTTTAAGTGTTAAAAAAAATAAAAAAATTGCGCGGTGCGTTCGAGGCTCTCATCTTGCAACGTGTATGATGTAACTTGTAAATTTACAGGGTGCACCATGCAACTTGATACATTTCTCGACGGTGCGTTGGTAAACATAAACACACCAACGTGTCCATTTAACGATGCACTGAAGAAAATCATTTAACTGTTGGGGTGGTGTGTCAATGTACAGATAATGCACCGGGGTGTTAAAGTACATAGCGCACCACCCTTGTAAGATATATTTTACACAGTGCATTCATAAACATGTGCACCAGGGCATTCATGTTTACCAAACACACCGTTGAGAAATGTAACATTGTGTTGCAGTGCACCCAGTAATGTTTTTGGTGGCACCGTGTGCGGTGCAATAGTAATGACCAAAACACACCATTATAAAGTTCCATACTCGAAAATTTGTTAAATTTTATGTGACAGTGAGACTATGTTAATTACACGCACCAGTGCGTGTAGGGAACGTATACACACCACATTTTTTTGCTAATTTTAAATAATTGTTTACCTGCTTTAAATTTTTAATTTGTTTTTTGGTTTAAGCGGTGCGTATGATAAATGTAACCCACCGGGGTGTATTTTTTGTAGTGTAGCACCTCGGTGCAGTACCTTTTTCCAACGTAGCGCATAAAACCATATAAAATTTTTGTTTGGTGCATTAGTTTACATTGACGCAACGGTCACGGTGCTCACAATATATATGGGTGCACCGCGGACTGTAGTGAACATATATGCACCACGATGTTTTTCTAATTTTAAATAATTGTGTACTTTCTTTAAAATTTTAATTTGTTTTTTGGCTTAAGAAGTGCGTATGATAAAGTAATACACTGGGGTGTATAGTTTGTAGTGTAGCGCCCCAGTGCGGTACCTTTTTCCAATGCACTGGATAACACAGTAGAACAATTTTGTTCGATGTGTTATTTTACATCGACGCACTGATCATGGTGCTCACAATATATATGGGCGCACCACGAACTATAGGGAACGTATACACATTGCATTTTTTTGCTAATTTTAAATAATTGTTTACCTTCTTTAAAATTTTAATTTGTTTTTTGGTTTAAGAGGTGCGTATGATAAACGTAACACAATGGGGTGTATTGTTTGTAGTGTAGCTTCCCGATGCGGTACCTTTTTCAACTCATCACATAACACAATAGAACATTTTTGTTCGGTGCGTTAGTTTACACTGACGCACCGGTCATAGTGGTCACAATATATGGGTGCACCGAAGATGGTGCGTGACTGTTCTTTTGGCACACCGTTAATGCAAGTATCTTATTTTTTTAAGGAAGTTATTTTTCTGTATTTACAGATAAATTTACCATTCAGTATATATTTTTTAATGTTTTATGTATGAGTGAGGCTGATGTATTTCATATGTTAATCATGTAGAGACGTGATTGGAGAGAGCAACAACAACAACAACAGAGGGTGGACCTATATAATGTTGTACAAGAATGGTAGGCAAGGGAGAGAGATTTGTACCCTCGCCCTATTACTCCAACGATTCATGCTCTCTTGAGGGATGTAGGCCTCCTTAAGTACTACGAGGAGGCTACATCCCTTAAGGGGCACTTTGGTTTTTTGGTGCATCTGATCCATCGATGGGATTTCCATTGATAGACTTTCTGAGTGGGTACGGATCAATGGTACTATCCCACTAAGGAGGATATTTACTTTATCACTGGACTATCTAGGAGAGGGGAGGATTTTCCCCAATTCTCAGATGTCCCAATAGGTGTTTCCACTGAGAGTCATCTCATGTACTCTCAGTGATATATTGGGGTTGAGGTACTATCCTCAACTGATTTTCAGGTGTCTGGTGGATAGCTAAAAATCACCTCTTTTAGTGCAGAGGAGGTTAGGTGCCTCTCACTCTCAGTGACTACCATAGCCCATTTTACTAGTGATGAGAAATGTATTAGCTTCCCTCTTTTGTATTATTTTGATTCATTGGTACAATGACCATGATTTATGATATGGTCAACCTTTTTTTTATGGTAGTTTTGTATAGCGCTCGATGAATTTCAGGCTATGATACATGGGAGGTCAAACTTCCCATTTTCCTCAGAGCCGTTTTGCTTATTTTTTGAGAGGTTTCCAAAGACAAGACTGAATTTTTTCTATTAGCCTCCTAGGCTGAGGACTCATGTGAATATGCACATGTGGGGGGAGATGATGCCCAAGAGGGGCTAGGCGAAGTTTCTAGACAGGATTTTTCCAAATGCACTGGGACTACTAGGCAGTGTGGCAGATCACATGTTCGTCATGGTGTCGTGTCCTTATGTGGGTTTGGATTGGAGATGATGTACGAACATTCTCTTCATAGCAGGTGAGCCACCAGATGATAGAGGTAATATTAGTGTTTTGTTTAAATTAACATAGTTTCCTTTTATTGTCTTACTTAGTTAGAATACAATTAATTCTAACACGTTCTTTAACTTGTTTTATTAAATTGTTTAATGAATTAACTGTGTAATTATTGTTCTGTACTATATATATTGCATATATTGGCACTTTCATTGGGGATGTGCCTCCTCCCCCAACAAATGACAATGAGGAGATGATTCCCGAGGCCGCGACGGGTCAGGGTCCTCAGGTGCATATACTTGACGACATGCGTCGTAGGCCTGATACCAGATTCAGTTTGGATTTGGGTGACCGACTCTATGCAATTTTGACTAAGGTGGGAGTCTTCCATTCCATGATGCAATACATCAGGGAATATCCTGTGCTCTTGGAGATTTGGAAGGAGATTTTGCATGATTCGATGCCTCTTATGCGTCATATCATCGAAGCTGCCAGACTACTAGCAATGAGGAGAGATCTCGATGATAGGAATAAATCTTCTTCCATTACGACCCGTTCTTCTAGTACCCCATCGATTTATGAGGGTGGTCGTGATCATCTTTCTCCACATCATGCTCATCCTCCTTCACCTCACCCAGATCATGAGGAGGAAACACATATTCCTCATTCTCCTCTTTCACCTCATCTAGATGAGCATGCCAGACCTATTCCTCATCCTCCTCTTTCACCTCACCTAGATGAGCATGTCAGACCTATTCCTCATCCTCCTCTTTCACCTCATCTAGATGAGCAGGAAAGACCTATTAATCATCCATCATATTCCACTACAGACCAAGCCTCCACTATTGTTGTAGATATGCATATTATGCCATCGGTTGGACCATATATGTTATAGTACTTATTTGACTTGTCCATGATACACACACACACACACACACACACACACACACACACACACACATGGTGTTTTTTTTCTATTGATCATGTTGATGATGTACTTAATTTATTTGTTGATGTTGATGTGTACATTTTTAGGTCATGTTAGATATGTTTAATGTTAAATGTGCTTGGTAGATGTGTGTGATGATGTTGTTAGAAAATTCTTGTCTTTTTTTAGATGTGATCACAATGATGATGCCCTGTTAAATTATTAGATATGTGTGCTAGCTAATTAATGATATTTATATGTGCTAAAGGTATATATAATTAGATGATGTTAGCTAGAAAATATAAATGTGTATTTTAGATGTTGTTTATGTTTCTTATAAGATGGTTATCATCATCATGTTTATTTTTATAAATTACAAAGTTCAATATTGTTGAAACTATAATTGCATAGATAGTTCATTATACATATTAATTCTAACTAATTTGTTTTTTCAAAAACAAATTACATATGAATAAGTATTGTTTTCCATTGTACTAATTACTCTTTTTGAAAAGACTCTTCTACACTAAAAATTGTTATTATAAAAAATTTATGATCTCCAATGATAAGCATTCTATTGGTGTGGTTGAGAAGGATCTTCCCTCATGAGAGGAAGTGATGTGTTCCCCAGTAGTGGGAAGTGATGTGTTCCTCAATGGCAGGAAGTGATGTGATCCCTAGTAGCGGGAAGTGATGTGATCCTCAGAGGGAAGTTATGATATCCCCAGTATAGGAATCTACCCCAACGTAGGATGGTGACCCCAATGCAGGTTGGTACGCTACCCCAGCGCAGGTTGGTAACACCAACGCTGGTTGGTATGCTACCCCAGCGCAGGATGGTACGTTACCCCAATGCAGGCTGGTATGATACACCCCAACACAGTTTGGTAACCCCAACATAGGATGGTACGCTACCCCAACACAGGTTGGTAACTCCAACACAGGCTAGTACACTACCCCAACACAGGCTGATATGCTACCCCAACGTAGATTGGTATGCTACTCCAATGCAAGCTGATATCTTAACCCCAATGCAGTTTGGTATGCTACTCCAATGTAGTCTGGTATGCTACTCAAGTGAAAGTGTAGAACTTCCTATGATATATAGATCCGTGATTAACAACAAGACAATGACCAAGTATGTAGAAGTGCAAAAGAAATGATGATAACCGTGATGAGAAGAATACCTTCCTTGCTAAGAGGGAGTGTTGAAGATTGAGTAGCTTCATAAGATATCATTATTGTATTTGACTAAGAAAAACCCTAAAGAATGTTATTATATTATATTTATTAAGATGACCTTATTGTTCCTTTGTAAAATTCGGCCCTATTGTTCCTTGACAATTAAGATATAAATTAAAAGGGTAAAGTGACAGGTCGATTGAGACCTAATTTAGGCAGGTCATACTACTATTTATAAGGGAGGCTAGCACCTCACTTGGACACACACAACACAAGTTTTGTGGCTATAGAAGAAGTGTTCAAGTCTTGGAGGAGAAGCTACTGCAGCTAGGTGTGACGTCAAGGAGGTTTGTTTTTGGTCTATCTCTTGGATTCATCTTTGTCAAGTGGCACGCTACTCTTCCCTAGTCAAGGGATAGAGGAGGATATTCTTCTTTTCTAGTTCTCTCTTGGCGAGAAACATTGTTCTTGGTTGGATAATCTATATTGATGAAGTTTGCTGGGTTTTCTTCCCCTAGAGGGTTTCCCAAGATAATCTTTGTGTCTATCTTGTTTCTGTGATTGCCTCTCTTTCAATGATCTTATATATGCAGGTAATGTGCTAAATAAATGTAATAACAAAAGAAGAACTGTAAATGTTAGTTGCATAAGTAAAATATCAACACCCATCCCTCGGGAACTTAGGATAAATAAATATCCATAAATCACAATTTTCGAAAATATTCCCTTGGACTTCATTCCCCCCCTTTTCCCCTTTTCGGTGGAATTTAACCCCTTGTATCTTTTCGTCTAATCTATCTGCGCGCAACGATGCGATATTATTAATAACTTGAGTGTGATTACATTTTACAAGGATAGGTGCATTGGCCTATTTTCATACCGAATCACCAAACCCATAACCACATAGGTTCTCTGGCCTCACACACACACACACACACAACTCAGTTCAATGCACACTTCAAGGTAATCCTTGTGCACTTACCCAGGTGCGTGCAACACTATGGAATGCTTGTACCCTTCCCTTGAGGTGCAACCACACACACTTACCCAGGTGTGCGCAACACTATGAAATATGTGCACCCTTTCTTTGATAACAATCCTCATGCACTACTTAGGTGTGCACAAAACCAAAATTTGGTGCCAACAACTCAACATCCTATATGTACATAACATTTACAATTAGTACTAATGGTTCACTAGCCTATATGTACAATTACAAATGGGGCTCATATTAGGGACATTACACCTTCAGCTGGAAGGGGATCAAGTTGCAGCCTAGGAAAATTACACTTGTGCTCTTAAACAATCCTTTGCCACCCTCTCTAAACATCTAGACCAAATCATTTGGGTGCATAAACCTTATGAGGGATACTCTCCTAAATATAGTTATCTTTGTGTTTCTCAGGGAAATTTGTATCCCTCTGATCCCTAGTGGGGAAAGAAATTATGGAAACTAAAATTCCCACCAAAAGAATTTTTTTTCATGTGGATTCTTCTTCGAAAAAAGGCTCCTACTTGGGATAATATTCATAAGTGTTCCTCTTATGAACCTAGAAAATGCATTATGTGCTCACAAGAAGCTAAATATGTTGATAATATTTTTCTTCATTGTCCTTTCATTCAAGTTGGGTGGGTGGAAATTAATAACTTTGAAGATCTATCATATGTACGGTAAGGTCCTACAATTGAAGAAGGCCTAAAAAATTGGTTATCCACCCACCATAAAAAACAACACAAATCCCTCCCTCTTACTGTGGCGTGAGGGGTCTAGTTGGATACAAATCATGTTATTTTTTATAATTCAAAGCCTTCCCCACTCATAATTGTAGTTTAGAGCCTGGCCATTACATATTATTTTACATTCAAGGATCCTCAGTGGTGGCCTCCACATCTGGATATAAATATCCAATTTGACACCCCACGAGATTTATTTGATGAGGAAGCTCAAGGAAATCTCTCTAGGGGGGAGTAAGGGGAACCCTATTTCTATATCCTTTCCATCATATCCCCTTTTCAACAAGTATTGGCTCAACCACAAATAATTTTGCAGAACTGGTGGCTTTAAAACTATTACTTCATCTTGCAAAAGAGCAGGGGATCACACAACTACACGTCTATGAAGATTATTTTATTGTTATAAATTGGATGAAAGGATTATAAGGCTACACAATTACTCCATCGAGTCCCACTTCCAAAATATTCATCAGATCATTTCTACTTTCTCTCATATTACTTACGATCATGTTTACAAGGACAAGAACCAAACAACATACTGCCTCTCCAAAGTTGCCCTGGACATGGACCTCGGTTTATGAAAGGTTACAATAAGTGAAGATGGACACCAAACATAATATATTCATGACTCTTGGTCCTAACTAAAGAATAATTACAACAATAATGTCAGAAATTCTACGTTTCTTCAGTGTTTTATAAGCAATTTATAATGTCATTTTTGGAAGTTAAAAGATTTGTACAACAAATGTAGAATAAACTTTTTTGAGTTTATCAAACTGTATACTCATTTTTTAGAACATATTCTTGTCTATTCAATCTTTAAGGGAAATTTGTTGGAAATTTGGTGGCGAAGTAAGAATGCCACAAGCATATATGGATGTAATTTTATATATCAACAAATTTGCAAGTTTTTGTTTTTCAAAAAATAGTCAACAAAAACTGAAAAATAAGTAATTTGTTAAAATAATTTAATGTAATATATGTTTTAATATTTAAAAATGTATTATGAGTAATATATCCCAACTTAATTATATTAAATTATAACTTTCAAAATAACATAAAATATTAAATAAATATAAATGTTAGTTAGATTATGGATATCCCAAAATTTGATACAAATTATTTGAACTCTTGTTAAAAGTACTCAAGCAATATGTATTATCATTGAATGAAGTATTTAAGAAAGAAACCCAAAATCATTCATTGAATTTAAAATTGTAAGTGGAAAACGAGCATTACCTATATATATATATATATATAATTTTAATACATGTGTATATGGAAAACATCTCATGAATTTAATTGATGTAATTTGAAGTTGAAAAAATTTGCTATTTAAAATAGAAAAATATTTCGAAATAAACATAAATCAGAGATATTTATCTTATTAGTCTCTACTTTAAGGTAGTAGGGACTATTGTAATTGGTTTTTTCTTTTTCAATTATTTCAACACACAAATTAAATATTTTAACCAAAGTTTTAATTGTATATTTTTTCTTTCACTTTTTCTCCATGTATTAAACATTTACAACACTTTTTTTTTTGACAAACGAGAAAGTTTGAAGCTTTATTTGACCTCATATTGAGGAAAGAGAAAATGTTTGGATAAAAACTTAGAGCATATGGTAAATTTAAGGTAGATATATTGGAAGGTGAATTAATGTTAACCTAAAGGTTAGCATTTGTTGCAAACATTTTTTGTTTGGAGTGCAATAGAACATAGTCCATGTCCCATATTTTTTTAAATGTATCTCGTTGTGGCATCAACTTCACTAGGGGTGTGACATGCACTGAATTCACCATGTGTGTGACATGTAGCAGATCCCCGCCCTGTTTTAAAAAAATTATAAATGTTCCTACCTTTGACATTTCTTATCTTTGGTCCATTGCTCCTCTCTATCCATGTGCTCACCAGTTAGAGATAAGAGTCCGCTTGATAAAGGAGGGGAATGAAATAGGGAAACAACAGAGCCTGCGCGACCCAACAAAATTTCATCAATCAATTAGCAAACAAAGACCATTTTTTTTACATTTCTTAATTAATTTATTTTTAGTACCTATTACTGAAGGGTTTTTCTTTCATAGAGGGCGATGTACATACCATTTTTTCCCCTTGTAGGCTGATGCTTCTTTGCTTTTCTTTAGGATTATTTTTCAACCTAAATGAAAATCTGAGAAGACACTTGTATGTTGTACCTCCATTAGTAGGGTTTGTTTGATCCCACTTTCTCTATCTCACCTTGGTCGAGTGCTTGCTGCTCATTTGATGTTGGATAATTGTTTAGGGACAATTTTATTCCTATATTAGATACAATCTCCCATTCCAAGCATCTTTTGACTGGCTCAACCCCGCTCTAGTATCTCCTCTAGTGGTTCCCCCTCCATACAAGAGTGATCGCTTGTCCTCTTTTTTTAGTCACATACATATCTGACTTGTCACAACCCTCTCTTAAAAATCCTGGCATACAACTGCATTCCCTCTAAATCGGGACCTACATTCCTTTGTCTTCGACGTAGTCGAGTATGGTGTTGGAAACGAGAGAACCCATATTGAAATATAAGTAGAACCAACTGAAGAAACTTAGCTTAGAAGAACACTTAGTGCTATCTCATTCATCAAATTGATCTTCTCCAAACATGGAAATCGATGGCTAGTATCCTCCATTTCCCAGGGCCACCAGGTAAATGGAAAAATAGAATAGGAGACTCTCCATAAGAAACGCATGCCTGCACATTAGGTTCTTTACATAACCATGAGGGTTTAATAAAAATAGTTGATCGGATACCATGTGGATATCCAGGTATTGGATTAACAAAGGGGAAAACAGAGTGGGGATGCTGCCTCTCCAGATTCATCTACGCCACCTTCGCCAACAATACGTTGCTATCATTTCTTCTGAGATAGATTTTTCGCGAGGCCTGGATCCATGAGTCCAACTGGATAGGTTACGTTTCCCATGTTACTGATGTCAGAAAAACCTGATATGGGTGGCACAACATCACACTCGCATGGAGAGGCATCGTCCAAAGTCTCTAGAGGTTGGATGACTTTGACCCTGGCTAGGTCGTTTTTTCGACTCTCCTCCCTGATCAAAGAGAACTCTATGAAGAGACCGACATGGTGGCTAGACGTGAAGCAAGACCGCAAAGGGTTTTGCTAAAACTAAGATCATCGTTCCCATAGGAATGGAAAAGTCGATGAGTTAGGCTTCTGTGACCCCAACACCAAATCCTCTGACATGCATCCTCCTGCTCAACACACAAAAATGACTATCCCCCATATAAACTTCAATGCAACCTATATTCAAAGAAACAAACACCAACGAGAAATCTAGGATTTCGATGGTCACACAAAGGAACTTCACAAATGGAAAAAATATGTTTCTTACAGGGGCGAAGACGGAGGGGGCAGGAGTATTTGCAGCAACAGGATGTCGACGCTGCAAAACAAAGAGAAAACTCTCAACAACGTTAGAGGGTAAATTTCCTCCCCTAGGAATGACAAGGATTCATGCTTATTCGACAATGGCCTCTTCAGATTCGATGATTTCTTGGAATTCTTCTCATTGATATCAAACTTAAGGCGCCTGAGCGAGATGACGATGCTGGACAGGAAATCAAAGATCTCAATCTCGCAGAAGCCATATTCCTCCTATGCAATAGAATTCACAAGTCTCCTAAGCTCCTCCTTGAGCTCTTGAACCAAGCAAAGGTATTTTTATGTATAACTCCTAACAGGAACCCGACTGTCCATAATAGTGGATTCCTAGAATATTTCAAACATTCAACTATGGGATGCCCAATTCTTGATGCGTCTCAGCGGACCAAAAAATGTGCATGACAATCGTTGAATTTGAACATATGTGGGGATACATCAAGGCCATAGAAAGAACATGATTAATCCGCCAAAAACAAAATTCAGTCACCACATAACGACGATGGCAGCGACAGTCAGGACCATGAGCCCAGATTCACAAGTTTCCTCAAATCGTAGATATGGAGAAACCAACAAATATGGCAGCCACCAACCAATGATTTTTGTTTAGCACCCTAGTGAAATATAACAAACAGCCAAGGAATACAAAGCAACATGTACAAGAAGTTGCGAGAAAAAAAAGCACACAACCATCAAATGTCTCTAGAAAAAAACTAGAGGACAGGTATACATTTGCTCAGAAAACAAGCAGGGTAAGAAAGGCCTACTTTGAGGAGGCCCAACAAACACCTAAGATTAGTTGGGAAATTGAAATAATCTAAGTGAGCTTAACTCACAAAATTGTCGTGTTTAGAAATAGACACAATCTAAACAAGTGCACCAACAAATATGACTTGTTTTAATCCTCCCATATGCTATCTTTTCAGAGGATGTTATTTTGTCTTTCCAAATTTACGAGTTGATTTTCATTGATAATCAATAATTAGAATCTTTAACTTCAAATATTAGGCTCTAGGAGAATTTTTTTTGAAAGAAAAAATCATCTCCTCCCTAATTAAACTCCAATCATCTAAAAATTGACCATTTATTTAGTTAATTCTTGTAATAATATTTGATTCATTCTCATCAAAGTTATCTTCTGGAAGCAATATGTGTTTATTTCTCAAGTTTTTCTCTATTGAACTATAAATTTTTTCTTTCAATTTTCTTTCTTATAAATCTCATCAATTCTCTTGTTTATGTTTGAGTCTTTTAATACCGAAACAACAACCTCACAAGAATATGAATCTCCCTGCATTTTTATAGAGGTGGTACTCCTCTCTCTCTCTCTCACTCTTTATATATATATATATATATGAGAGAGAGAGTGTTATGCATCAAACTCTGAAATATTTATCACTCAATTAAAATAAAACTGATAAAAATACAACAACAATTCCTGAGAAAAGGACCAAGAACCTTCACTCATAAAATGTAAAATTGGCAGAAATAATATATACAAATTACATATTATAAGAAATGAAAACAGATCTCACATTCATCACATTTGTAAAATATATTTGATCACATTTATAGGAAGAAAATAAATGGACCATATATCAGAGAACCTTGAAAGAGTTTTTCGTTAGAATCAAAATAATATTTTGATGAGTTAATTTCAAATATCTTATCCTCAAATACTTAGAGTTCAAAGATACAATCAAAATTAAACCCGAATTGGTTCTTTGGGATTTTCTCAAAAATGATAAAGTCTTTACAATGTGACGAAAGTTAAAGTCTTTACAATGTGACGAAAGTTAAAGTGTTGTCCAAGAGGACTAGGATTGGGGCTCTCGTGGACCATAAAATAGAAAATAAGAGAAGAGAATAGAGTTGTTGGATCAAAGCAAGAGCAATGATGAACCTGAAAATAAAACAAAAGAAAAGATAAAAAACCGGTTATGTTCTTCAAGGAAAGAATAAATGTAACTTGATGATTTCTGATCTAGAAAGAGAGAATTTTGGGGATAAGTGTGATCTTTAGACTTACTGTGATGAATCTCTCATGTATTCATTTTCTTGTTGACAAACCTTTTATATCTTTGTTTGTTGTGGTTATGTGACTGGTATCAAATTCTTTCGTTGGGCCCTTAGTAATCTTGATTATAGATCATTTTAACCATTCTTCAATATATTGCCGCAAAGGAGCAACAATCACCTCTTGTTTGACTTTGATTTTGAAAATTTCATTTTCATATTATCTATAATCAATTGAAATATTTTTCAATGTAGTTTCAATATCCTCATTTCCATTGGCATATTCAAGAAGTCAATTATCAATGTCATCTTCAATATATTCAATCATGCTATTGAACTTCTCGAACTTCTCTGTTGATAATTTTTTAAAATTTTCTGCACTTTATTCAAACTGTTGTCTTGTTTGAAGCATTGAGTTTGAGATTAGCTTTCGATTTTATACTTCAATGGTGTTTCCCGTGAGTTCTAATCCAAACAATTTAGAATAAGCCTCATTTTTTTTGGATGTTAAGTCATTGAATTCATTTAATAACTCCCTTAATAATTAATTATTTGAATCCAACATTCCTTTAGTTTCTTCATATGAGCTTGAGAAGGTAAGTATTCTTGTTTTCTTTCATATTCAATCATTTATGAAACCCTCATAATAAATGTGGCAAGTCCATCCTTGAAAAATCATCCATCATTTTTAGTGTCAGCTCTCAAATATTCTCTAGTATTTTTGATCTTGAAACCAAGAGTAACAAAATTACTCAAGCTAGATCCCATGTATCTAAAATAAGAGACATTATTTTCTTAATATTTTGTTCAACATCATGTCTAGTTGCAACAAGTAAGCTTGATGTCCCTTTTAATATTATACTTGACTATGGAGTTTTCCAAAAATTCCTGGCAGGTTGAATTATTGCAACAAGGGTGGCTAATATTGGTGGAGTAATTAGAGTAAACTCTAATTCTTGTATCCTTTCTTTAAGTTTGGAATTCTCACCTTCCATATCAGCTATTGAAATGTCCAGAGCATCTCTTGTAACTTTATGAATATTAGCGATTTCAGATGGAAGCATCTTATTAAGGTTAAATGTAGAACATGTTTTGCCCTTTTTATTTTTTGAAAGGGTTCTTTCAAAAATCAATTATCTTGAATCTTTATCAAATAAAGCATTATGCATGTTAAATGATTCTTCTTCTGAGAACTCTTCGTCTTGAATAGCGAGTTCGTCCATAGATTTTGTATTTTCCTGTACTCGTTCTTCATCATCATAGAAATGGATATTTTCTATATCAAATTCTAAATCCATGTCTTTGAAGTGAATCTTTCTCTCAGGTATGTGCTCTTCAAAGAATTAGTCCTCTTTCTTTTTACTTGCAATTTATGAGACTTTTCCAATTTTCTATGAGGAGGGTTTTTATCACCTCCATCATTTGAGTTATTCATTGAAGACTTTTTCTGTTGAGATGTTGTAGATTAAGAATTATTTTTGGATTGCATACTATTTTGGGAAATAACAAGAGACTGAGCATTCCTTTCATTATAGGGTTTTCCTTTCTTCTTATACTAGTCCATAGTATTTATGATGGTTTCAATATCGTCTTCTTTCCTTTCAATGCATTCAGCTGGAGGATGATGATTGTCTCCTTCTTATTCTCCAAATATAAAAGTATTAATAAGTGTATTATGTTAGATTTTCCTTATTTACAGAGGATTAGTGTTACTAGTGTTCTTTTACTTAGTTACCATTAACATATATATAATGTACTGAGCAGTAGCAACGTAAACAAGAGACATAAAAGAAAACAAGAGATTTATCTTAGGAAAACCCCAAATGAGGGAAAAAAACCCAACAACCTTTCTTAGATAGATTTCGTTCACAAAGAAAGTCCAATCAGATAAACCCTATAACAAGTGTTATTTTAACCATAAATACCACCCCAGCTATAGAAGTAACACCATACAAAGGTAGCGCATCTCCTCAAGGAGTAGCGCACAAGAGAGGGATACCAAAATACTGAACAAGAATAAACTGTGTAGCTACAACTATTGTGTCACCTCCTCCAAAATTGCATCATGCTTCTGTGTAGCTGGGAGAGTGTGAGTGTGTGTAAAAATGAGCCAATATGTCCCCTATTTATAGTTTTCCTAGACACTAGACCAGGTTGACTTCTTCTCTGGACATGTGTCTTTTTATTATTACTTTATTCTTTTGGGCCGACTTCTCTTCTAGGGTATTTCTGTCACATACCCACTACCTAAATCGGATTTTTCTGGTCTTCTGTCGAATCAGAAAACCTAAACCCCCATGAAGGACCAGTGTAAACTGGCTCTTTCTCTCTCCCCGCTCCCATGTGGTCGTGGGTCATGATCACAGTATGAATAAATGGAGTACCTCTTTCATATTTCGCGCCTCGACGCTACAGTGAGGTCGAGTCATTTGACTTGGCAACCGTCGAATCCCGACAGGGCTAGATATTGGCCAATAGGAACAAATCCCAACAGGGTCAGAGAACATCCAATGAGAAACGACCCCGTTGCGCGGTTAAGTGGAATACAGGTGGCAGAGAGGGAAATGCTACACGGTAGTCGACATGACAAGAGGGGGGCCCCACTTCACACGCCACACTATTCCGGACCCCCCCCCCATTAAAGGCATAATGGCAAGGGGGTCCAGAATCCACTTGAGCGCCGTTGATCATGATGAGTTAATCTCAACCGTTCGAGAGTTGCGTGTCCAATTCCGGACCCCCCCCCCTCCCTTAAAAGAAGAATGGCAAGGGGGCTCCGGAATGCATCCTCAGTCGTAGATCTGGGCGGGTGGACTCTGGCCATCCAGACCTTCCCACTACTTACCCTAATGCACGTTCGCGCCCCAACGTAAAACTGGCATCTCTTCCTCACATCGGGCGGTCGTTACGGACCCTGAGATTTCTCGAAGGAATCTTGTCCGTCCATCGGGTCTTAACCACATGATATTGTCTCGACATTACGGATCGAGATTTGTCAAGGCAAGAGCCTGAGTTTTTTTCAACGGAACTCCCAAATCCCCGATCCCTGATTTCCTGAGGCGGGTAATCTCTCGACACGTCAACTCCTTAAATCGGTCGGTCCACAACTGCTCCGGGTTTTCCAATGTTTCCCTCCCCCCAAAAGGGAGATCGACGACCATAAGCCTCCCCTGATCCAACGACATGGATCCTTTCAGGGTTTCGGTACTCGGGAGCTCGAAGTGCAACGACTCCAAAACTCTTCGTCATTCAAATTTCCGATTTTCGATATGGAAAGTCGTGTAAGAGATCGACGGCTCTTAGGAGCGTGGATCCAATGGTCCACAGGATTTCGGGTATCGGGATTTCGTGACTCGCGAAGGAAAGGTTTTCTTGCCTTTTGTTTCCCCGGATGCCGAAACACCGAAACGTCGACCGACAACCACGTGTCCTTTACGGATGGACGGTCTAGATCTATATCGGGACTTTCACCATGGAGTGTCCCGATCCCTTGTCATCAGGACTCCCGGGATCCCGAATTTCGAATCCTCGATACCGACTCCTCTCTCGGGACTTTTGCCCTTGTTCACGAGGGCTTAACCCTCATGCCTCTCTTAACAGATCCAATGGTTGTCAGGTTTTTCTAGCTAAGATCTTACGGCTTAGATCTGTCCCATGTTGCTCACTCTCCTGCTACTTCGTGGACGTGGAAAAATCAATGGTCCAGAAGTTCTCATGGGCCTTGGGAGTCTACGATCCCGATTTCCTCGCTATTTCACGAAGATAGAGGAAAAAGGGGCAAGGTATGCAACGCCCTTGTTTTCTTTCGTCAATCTAATGGTCGTGAATGACCATGGATCTTCCGACGGGATCTCGTCCGTTGATTGATACTTATCCCTACGCTGCTACTTCGGGATTTTAAGAGGGTCATTCTTCCTCGTACAGGGTTGTTAAGATTTGCACATTCAAGTCCTTTTTATAGGCTCTTGGTAAACCTTTCCAAGGAGGGAATCTTTGTGAAGAGATCTATTCCGGGGTATTCCTGGAGACAGATAAGGGGAAACAAATTCCCAAGAATGAACTGGAAGTCTGACTGGGTTCAACATATGCATAATTAAATTCATTTATCAACATAAGCCATGCGTGGTTTTTCTGTTATAAGCATATACAACTATTAGTACTGATCAAAATACCACACAGACATTCTTATAATAAAAACATTCACAGTTTCATAGGTTATGAGCATAATTATCAGAATGCATATATTTCAAGGATCCAGAGGCAAAACACTTATCAGAAATAACACCAGGGGTCAAGCAACTGCTGAGAGGGGTGCTCGTTTCCACCCAACCGTAGGCTTAGCGACTCCCAACGGATTTACCACTAGCCACCCCCAAACTGAGACCACGATGCTGTGAGACTACGTCTCTGTTTTCCAGTGACCAGGAGCGAAGGTTGCAATCCTTCCTCTCTTCTATCACTCACTCTGTGTAATTCCAGAGTTCTCCCCTTGCGTCTTCCCCCGCAATCGCTTCTACCCCACGCCTTATCCTCTTTCGAGGTTGCGTGTGGTGCGATTAACCTCGCGCTGATCAGGCCTGATGGCTCTATGGATGGGAGGTTCACCTCCCATCCCTCATTAAACCATCTACCTACCAGCCTGCGAGACATTTAATTCAGGGCCAGCGAGCCGCTTTTGGTTCTCCGGGCCAGTGGAGTCCAAATACGGTATT
>SNQJ01S0004444.1:105430-121017 GCA_010110895.2 Picea sitchensis | reverse complement strand
CCCCCCCCAAAAGGGAGATTGACGGACGTAAGCCTCCCTTGATCCAACAACATGGATCCTTTCAGGGTTTCGGTACTCGGGAGTTCAAAGTGCAACGACTCCAAAACTCTTCGTCATTCAAATCTCCGATTTCCGATATGGAAAGTCGTGTAAGAGATCGACGGCTCTTAGGAGCGTGGATCCAACGGTCCATGGGATTTTGGGTATCGGGATTTCGTGACTTGCAAAGGCAAGGTTTTCTTGCCTTTTGTTTCCCCGGATGCCGAAACACCGAAACGTCGACCGACAACCATGTGTCCTTTACGGATGGACGGTCTAGATCTATATCGAGACTTTCACCATGGAGTGTCCCGATCCCTTGTCATCAGGACTCCCAGGATCCCAAATTTCGAATCCCCGATACCGACTCCTCTCTCAGGACTTTCACCCTTGTTCATGAGAGCTTACCCCTCATGCCTCTCTTAACAAATCCAACGATTGTCGGGGTTTTCTAGCTAAGATCTGACGGCTCAGATCTGTCCCATGTCGCGCACTCTCCCGCTACTTCGTGGACGTGGAAAAATCAATGGTCCATAAGTTCTCATGGGCCTTGGGAGTCTACGATCGCGATTTCCTCACTATTTCACAAAGATAGAGGAAAAAGGGGCAAGGTATGCAACGCCCTTGTTTTCTTTCGTCAATCTAACGGTCGTGAATGACCATGGATCTTCCGACGGGATCTCGTCCGTTGATTGATACTTATCCCTACGCTACTACTTCAGGATTTTAAGAGGGTCATTCTTCCTCGTATAGGGTTGTTAAGACTTGCACATTCAAGTCCTTTTTCTAGGCTCTTGGTAAACCTTTCCAAGGAGGGAATCTCTGTGAAGAGATCTATTCCGGGGTATTCCTGGAGACAGATAAGGGGAAACAAATTCCTAAGAACGGACTGGAATTTTGACTGGGTTCAACTTATGCATAATTAAATTCATTTATCAACATAAGCCATGTGTGGTTTTTCTGTTATAAGCATATACAACTATTAGTACTGATCAAAATACCACACAGACATTCTTATAATAAAAACATTCACAGTTTCACAACTTATGAGCATGATTATCAGAATGCATATATTTCAAGGATCCAGAGGCAAAACACTTATCAGAAATAACACCAAGGGTCAAGCAACTGCTGAGAGGGGTGCTCGTTTCCACCCAACCGTAGGCTTAGCGACTCCCAAAAGATTTACCACTAGCCACCCCCGAGATGAGACCACGATGCTGTGAGGCTACGTCTCTGTTTGCCAGTGACCAGGAATGAAGGTTGCAATCCTTCCTCTCTGCTATCACTCACTCTGTGTAATGCCAGAGTTCTCCCCTTGCATCTGCCCCCACAATCGCTTCTACCCCATGCCTTATCCTCTTGCGAGGTTGCGTGTGACACGATTACCCTCACGCTAATCAGGCCTGATGGCTCTACGGATGGGAGGTTCACCTCCCATCCCTCATTAAACCATATACCTACCAGCCTGCGAGACATTTAATTCAGGGCCAGCGAGTCGCTTTTGGTTCTCCGGGCCAGTGGAGTCCAAATACGGTATTAATTCTCGGTGGAAGTTAACGCCACCTTTCCAGGTGCATTCCACCGCCATCGTGGTCTCTTTTTCTGCACATCCCCTCTCAGCAGTCCTGCAATAAATTCAAAATTTTATTCACATTCATTGACCTTTTCCTCAAGGTCCATTTACATCACATATTCACATTTATGAGTTTTCCATAGTTCTTGGCCAGTCCAGTTATATTTACAAGCTAGGGGAAACAAGGTGTTACAATTTCAATATCTGTTTAATGGATTTCTTGCTTATGGAATCTTATTCACATCTAGGAAATGTCATATATAAGGGAAATATCCTCTCGCAGCTACCAAAACATCAACACTCCCTCTTATATAGGGAGGCATCTTTCACGATGTCTTCATTTGGTAGTCCACTAACTACTCTGCAATCTGCTAGTAGGAACACAACTGCTACAATGCCTTCAGTAGCTCGAATCATCAGGCACAGTCTTTGTGATCAAGTGGTAGCACAAAAATCTACATCAAGTGATCTGCTAATCTCTATGACAATCATCTAGTAGCACACAACTACTATAATGCCATCAAATAGATCACAATTGCCACCAAGTAGTATACAACTATTGTCCAGTGACACACAATCACTGTTAGTGGAACACATCCACTGTAGTAGCACACAATTACTATCCAGAGTCACACAGGCTCCACCAGTGGAACACATCCACTGTAGTAGCACACAACTACTGTCCAGAGACACACAGTCTCTTCCAGTGGTACACAAGCACCGAAGTAGCACACAACTAGTGTCTGGAGTCACACAACCTTTGCCAGTGGAAAAAATCCATCGTAGTATCACACATCTACTTTCTAGAGTCACACAATATCTACCATAGACTTACAACTACGTGCATGATGTTTCTTCTCTTAGTAGGTTCGACAGTGCATTACCCCCCGAGTCATATCGCGTGATTGATCCAGGGAACCCTTGTCTAGAGGGGTTATTCGACATGAGAATAAACATCACACCTTCCTCTCAACGAGGGTGTAAATTTGGAAACACTCCAAGCTTGTCCCTGAAGTACTCATACTTTACTCTTGACAAGGGCTTTGTGAGAATGTTCGCTATCTTCTCTTCCTTGGATATGTATTGGATCTCCACAACTCTTCTCTCCACCATGTACCGGATGTAATGATATTTGATCTCTATATACTTAGACCTATCATTGAATGCAAGGTTCTCGGTAAGCTTCACGCAAATTTGATTGTCGCAATGTATCAAAGTTGGCTCCAATTATAGATCAAATATTGTGGCTAGCAACTTCCAGAGCCACACTACTTCACAACTTGCCACACTTGCTATGATATACTCTTCTTATGAAGTAATAAGTGCCATTGATGTCTGCTTCCTTCTCAACCATGAGATCATTCCTGATCCCAGACTGAAGAAACATCCAAAAGTACTCTTCTGATCCACTACAATCCCTGCCTAGTTAGAGTCTGTATATCCCTACTGCTTCACCTCTCCAACCTAGACTTATCTTAATCCATATCCAACCGTACCATGAAGGTACCTCAACATATGCTTTGTTGCCATTCAATGTACCTATATGGGTTCAACCATGTGTTTATTCAAGATATTCACTACAAAGCATATGTTTGGCCTGGTGTTAACTAGGTACATCAAGGATCCAATCAATTGTTTGTACATCATGGGATCCACCAAATATGAATATTTGTCACTCAAGAGATTCAAATTTATCGTCATGGGTTTGGTTATGGACTTGTAGTCCATCATCCTGAATCTCCTTAGAATCTCAACAATATATTTTACTTGGCTAAGGGAAATCACATCTTATCTCTGCCACACTTCCAATCCCAAGAAGTAATGCATCAGACCTAGATCCCTCATCTTGAACTCCGAAGTGAGCTCCGTCTTGCACCCAACTATGATATGCTCATCTCCTGTCAGAAACAAGTCATCCACATGTAGGATCAATGGGAAACCATAAAATAACTTTCTGATCTGGCATGTCATGCCCTGGGTGCCTTCTTAGGACTGTACAAATCATTTTTCAATATGCATACATGAGACTCATTCTCATGTATGTTGTGGTTTATGTATGTACACTTCTTCTGGCTACCAAAGCAAGTGTCTTGTCATAATATTCTCCCTCTTGTTGGGAGAATACTTGGGCCACAAATCAAACTTTGTACATTTCTATGCTGTTATCTACAACATGCTTGATCTTGTAGATCAACTTGGAAGTCACTACCGACTTCCCTTCTGGTCTCAGAACCACCTCTCACACATCATTCTTCATGATGGAATGATACTCCTCCATCATGAAATCCCTCCATTCCTGCTTCTCAACAACTTCTTCAATGGTGGAAGACTCTGAATCAATGATGCTTCTTATTAATGCCACATAGCTGGAAAACATGTGTGGTTTCTGGAACTGAGGCAAAATATATATCCCAGTCCTTTTGATTGGTTGCCTCCTTTTTCATTGCAGTAAGGTCTATCGAGACAAGGGAATCCTCGTAGGAGATCTCACATCTCCTAGAAGCCTTTGAAGATTCGATATAACCTCCTCAACTCATGACACCTGTCTATCAGTCCTGGAAGACGTCTCTCTCTCTCTTATATGGATCTGAGAAGGAATACTTTCTGAATGAAAGTATCTAAGCCATTGACTCTCTCTTAGATCAGGATCACTTTGAATATGCATGCTCCCTCTGAAGCTTGACTCCCTTTGAGTCTATACGATCCATGGAGCCACCAACTTTCGTTGCATCTATTGACTTCCTCTAAATTCTGATCTCCCATGGACTTGCACTGGGAGGTTTCTCCTCCCTACTGGATCCTAAGGGTTGACTCCCTCTAAAATATATCTCCTTTTGAGATGGTGATTGATGGGGTCGCCTTCCTGATCACCACTAGTGGAGTCATCTTCTTCTCTTCATAGTATGGCTTATTAATTCCATGTATCTATATGCGAACATGCTTGTTTACTGTATCGTTTCTACCTAGGCCCTTCTGGCACTACTGAATCTTCTTGATGATCTGAAGAGTGGTCAAATTAACTGTACGATCATCTTTGGATCCTTCTACTCCTCATAGTGAATCTCCATAATAGATACTCTTCTTCATCTTCTACTTCACATGGGTGTGTGCATTCATGTACACAATTCTATGTCTCGGCTAGATATTTATCTAAATAGTTTCCTCCTGCAACCGTCATCATAGCTCCTTCTCAGAGTTATCACCTGTGACCTGCCCAAAACAAGAGACAAGAACAAAATTTTCATGGTAACCTCCATCGAATGGTTAGTAATCAAGAACATCTCCTAGAGGATATCAATTTCATATTGCAGAAAAGTATATCATTAACAATGACCATTTTATTAATGGTAATCGTACCAACAGTATTCAGGTGTACCTAAACATTTGATAGCAATAACAAATAATAAATTTGTAAAGACTATTATTGTAGGTACAATACTTTCTTAAGCAACAAAAATATAAAATATCAAACCTGATATGCAAACCTGGAGTCTGGTGTTGTTGTCCTGCTTGAGTTTCCTTCTATCGTTCATATGAAAACACCATTATCAAAAAGACAAATTCTTTATCCTTTGATGCCTTTGAGTGCTCTTCGGCTTCTGCTACATGTGCATGGTGTTTCTTCTTCTCCTTTTCTTTCTCATGTTTGCGAGGACATTGTGCGACATAATATCCCATCTTCTTGCAATTGAAGCATTGAACCTTTGACACATCCCTTTTACGATGTGTCTTCTTAGACCTATTTGGACTGAATTCTTCTCTTTCCTTTCTCTTCTTCACTTGTGTTGCAAGTGCTTGGTTTTCCTCATCATCTACCTTTTTTTTCTTGGACATCAATCTAGATTCCTCTTGAGAGAAATCTTATCAAAAAAAGTCATACTTGGGTAAATTATTTCTTGCAAAATTTCCTTGCAAAAATGGGTCCCAATATGGAGGGAAACCATTTATCATAGTGGTTAATAGTTCATCATATTCTACTGGATCTCCAATGGCTTCTAACTGGTCTTTTATTTGTTATATCCTTGTAAAGAAGTTGGTTATCGTCTCTAACTTGTTCATAGTCACATTTATGAGTTGATGACGTAGAGTAAGCTTCTGAATGGTGTTATTGCTTTCATAGAGTATGGTTACAAAATCAAACATCTCCTTTGAAGTCTTTAGTTCTGATACACTGGGTATCATGTGATCCTTTATTGAGTCTGTCAAGATCCTCTTGGCCTTGACCTCATTCTTCTTGAACTTTACCTTTTCTTCTTTGTCTTCGGGTTCTGGAAGCATCTTCTTGACGTGATCCAATAATTCATTCTCTTCTAGAATTATTTGTATTCTATGCTTCCAAGATCTAAAGTTATCTTCTCCATCCAATGTATCCTCAACTCTCATATTGGTTGACATTTTCACCAGTAGAAACCCTAGCACTGAAAAACCTTGATTTTTTAAACTTCACCAAATTGTACATTGAGGGTTTCAGGGGTTGCACTACGTTACGGTGCACTGCTCTATGAAGGAATTATTCCCAACACCCTTGGGATAGTACTCAACAAGATTGACAAAGTATTGCAACTGCAAGGTGTTGTTGTAGCAATCTTCCTTCCAGTGGTCAAACTGTTATGAAGGTAACCAACTTTGATACCGTGTTAGATTTTCCTTATTTACAGAGAATTAGTGTTAGTAGTGTTATTTTACTTCATTACCATTAGAATATATATAATGTACTAAGAATTATAAACATAAACAATAGACATAAAATAACACAAGAGATTTATCCTGGGAAAACCCCAAATGGGGGAAAAAAACCCATCAACCTTTCTTAGATATATTTCGTTCACAAAGGAAGTCCAATAAGATAAACCCTAGAACAAGTGTTATCTTAACTAAAAATGCCACCCTAGCTGCAACAACAACACCATACAAAGGTAGTGCACATTCTCAAGGAGTAGCGCACAAGAGAGAGATATCAAAAGACTAAACAAGAATAAATTGTGTAGCTGCGACTACTGCGTCACCTCCTCCAAACTTGCGCCTTGATTGTGTGTAGCTGGGAGAGTGTGAGTGAGTTTAAAAATGATCCAATATGTCCTCTATTTATAGTCTTCCTGGCCACTCAACAGGGCCGACTTCTTCTCTGGACATGTGTCTTTTCATTATTACTTTATCCTTCTGGGTCGACTTCTCTTCTAGGGTATTTCAATATATGTTTAATGTATTTCTTTCTTCTGGAATATTCTTTGCATCTAAGAAAGGTCATCTAGGAGGGAAAGATCCTCCCTCAACTACCAAAACATCAACGTATTATTGAAATCCAAGTGATACCATATGATCATGAAAAATGTGATTAGAGTCAAAGTTGTTAATCTCTTTTGCAAATTTCGTGTTATATTGATCAAATTATGTAGCATATTCATCAATTTTAGCAGTTCCTCTTAGAAAGATTTTTTTGGAATTCCAAGGTAGTGGGATAAATTGTTTCTTCTTTTTCTCATAAAATAGATGCAATCGAGAATTATATTTCATTGCCACTTCAACAACAAATAATTTGTTTGGAATATAGTAAGGAAGATATAGGGGTTTTTCATGAGAACCATAAATCCTTATAATATTGTATTTGTCTATTTTTTCCATAATCCCCTTTTTATCTAGAAAATTTAATGCTTCCCGTCACAGTCTAGATGTATTTTCTCCAAAGGCCAACTTCTTAAAAATAGACATGAATTCAATGTATACTTCATAAAAGAAGTGAGCATCCTTTTGCCTCCATAGGGCTTGATACCAAATTGTGATCGAGTCAACATTACAATTTACCATTTTCCCTATGTTTAATCCCTTGAATATATGACTATAAGTAATAGCGAAAATAAAGTAGGAGGCCTTGCAGAACTTCTTAGTGTCCTTAAAACTTGATAGTTGTGAAGAAATTTCAGTGGAAATAATTTTTCCCCAATCAAAAATCGTGTGTTCATGGATTGTAAAATATAAGACATAAAGAGCCAATCAAGGAATGGTTTTCGTAGAATCTTGTCCTGTAATTCTAGAAAAAATCCATGGTACTTCTCGGTAGGTATTTTTCAATGAACTATCCTGAAATATGGATATATCCTCTGGAATTGTTGAAGGATATTCTAAGTATTTTTGCAGAATATCTACTGAGTTGTTCTTCTCCTTGAGGAAACTTTGGTAATTTTAGCATCTTCCTAAAGTTGAAGGCTCTAAAGAGATATGGGATCCATTTTGGAATACTTAAGCGGGGGGGGGAGGGGGATGAATCAATATGAGAACTTTATACCACTTTCAACCACAATATATAATCTTTAACTTTATTAACAATGTTCAACAATTTATCATTAGAATCCTATATATCAGTAGTATAAATCAACAATGCACAGTAAACAATCACATAAACATAGTACACCAAAATTTATGTGGAAACCCAAATGGGAGAAAACCACATAATTGTTTTCTTATATGTCAAGATTACATTCATAGGAAGCACCAACTTCCAAATTCTCCAGCTCCAACTAGAAGGAGGATCTAACCCGCTATTTACAAGCTCCAACCTAAAGGAAACTACAACTCCTTGGTTTACTAGCTACAACTAGAAGGAGGCTCCAACCTGAAGGAAGTTCTAACTCCTTGAGTTCTCCAACACCAACTTGAACGAGGCTACAACCCCATTTCCTTTCCCCATTCTGCCACCTTGAAATATAAATATAGGAAAACTTGTTACTACCACAATCACTACCATTGTCAATCTGTCACTTCCATTGATATTGAACCATCAACTTGTCACTATAAACCTATCACCGCCACTATCACTACCACTGTCACTGCCATTGCTTCATCATCAACCAGATCCATTCACAATTGCATGCAACTCATTCCACGATCACCAAGATCATATCTCGAACCATATGCCCAACATCACAACCTACCTCTAGTCATGTACCAAACATGTACCAATATCACCAACAAGTGCCTCTAACAATTCACCATATCATCATCAAGATATGTGCCTCAACCATGTGCCAAAACATGCATCAAAACATGAACCATAACATCACCAAGATGTGTCTCATCATGTACTAACATTACCAAGCATGTACCATAACCTCATCAATATATTCATCTAAACCATGTACCAAACATATGCCAACATCCATAAGCTATGTACCTGAAACATGTTTCATATCACTCATGATATGCCTCAACCATATACCAAAATATATCCCATAAACCATGCACCATAACATCACCAAAATATACCTCAACATGTACCATACCATCACCAAGATATAACCTTAAAAACATGCATATAAACATACCTTTAATATTGTAGAAACCTTATTGCATCATCATACCTTGTTGCAACCTGGAACAAGAATCCCCTTTACTTTACCTCATCCTCACTACCTCATATTCACCAATAAATCAAGTGTTCACTAGATAGATATACAATGAACTTGTGTGTAAGAATGAGACACTCTTGATGAGTATTTATACTCTTCCATGTAACTTTTTTTCAACCACTTTACCTTTAATTAATTTCTTCTTGTAACCAATTTACCCTTAATTAATTTCTTGTTACAATTGTTTTACCCTTTTTCCTAATTTTAGGGTGATAACTGTTTTACCATTTTTCCTAATTTTAGGGTCATAATTGTTTTACCTTTTTTCCTAATTTTAGGGTCATAATTGTTTTACCCTTTTTCATAACTTTAGGTTCATAATTGTTTTACCCCTTTTCCTCATTTTAGGGTCATAACTGTTTTACCCTCTTTCTTAATTTTAGGGTCTACCTATACTTTCTTGTTACAACCACCTTTCCCTTAATTGATGACTTTGAAACTGTTTAGGGCTTCTTGATAATTCTTCAGGGCTTCCAAATTCATGAGGCCATAACTCCTCAACCATGAGGAACCACATGGTGTACCACCTACCATTGGAAAAAAAATGATGAGAACTATCCATCCATGAGTATGTTACCTGCATTTACATGTTGCTTCACGTTCAAATTCCTCAAACAACTTTGCATTCCACAACCACACCTTCGGGGATTCTTGTAGACTTCATCAATTACACCCGTCTCTCAGAATTCTTCTAGGGATGACATCAATCAACTTACCAAAAATATCGACCATACAAATGACAACCAAATATCCAACGATCAACCAACTGTCTAACAATCTCATCCACATCTCTGGGGCTTCCATACTTCTCCAAAGGTTGACTCGATCACATCTCTAGGTCTTTTGGAGTTCTCCAAGGGTTAACATCAATATCCAAGGGTTGAAATCAATGACAACCAATTGTCCAAACCAACTGTCCAACAATGCCCCCCTTTGGCATTGATGGCAACACTAATGGCATGCATTGATGGAAACACTCATTCTCATATGCATACTCATGTTCATGCTCCCCCCGTGACCATCACTCCCCCTGTCTCCATGAAATTTATCTTATCTATCCACCTTTGAAATCAATGAAAAAGGTTATCTCTATTTGTGTCTACTCCCCTTGTCTTCATGCTTTTGATCTTTCTCTTTGTCTCCATGCCTCTGTTCTTTCCCTCTATATTCATGCCTTTGTTATTTTCTCTTTGATGAAATTGTGGGATGAAGAATAACTTCCCCTGTCGATATGTATCCCCCTATTTTCATGCTACTAATATTCCTTTATGGATCTCTTTCTATGATCATTTCTCTTCCCTTGAATTCTTTGCAAGATGTTGTGTAGATCAATGTAGGGATTCTTGTATTTGCTTCCTTTCCTCTCTTCCAAAGATGCTTGTCCATTGGTGCTTCCTCGTGTAACTCACTGACATATATAAAAATAATTCAAATATACTTCAAGTCTTCAATATTTATCATTAATGACCATACTATTCAACAATATCTTCCTATGACGATGTAGCTTCTGCTGACGATTTCTCTTTCCCTATTCTTCTATGACTTCCACTTCTTTCCTTTATGTGACCAAATGATTCGAACTGTCAATATGATTTTATCAACTATTACAACGCATATTCTATGACTCATGTCCTTTGTACCTTCCAAGTGTCTCATGAATCCATCTCTGTCCATATGTCACTAACTGTCCATGACCCTCATACACAATTGTCCACAATGTTGACCCATCTGTCACTGTACTATTCTAATGGATTCTATTGAGTCTGCTACAAATAATCATCACATATTCCTAAGTTTTCAATACATCCTCGAACCTGTAATGAATATATCCTTTCTTGGAAAGTGTGTCAATATTATTCCTTTGATATTTGTATGGGAACATTGCTTCTCAATTGATCAATCTGTCATTTTGTACTTCTTCTATCTGATTTCTTTGAATATGTCTTCTCAAACTATGCAAAATTCTTGAAGGATGGTTAGTTGATCTGTAATAGCTACTGCATAGAATCCCCCTCCTCAATATTCTTATTACCGGGAGTCTCCAATTTGGATGGCTCATAAAAATACCCGCTTTGATGCGGAGAAATCTTCCTCTTCGTTTGTGGATTCATCATCTTCCTGAATTATGACATCCTTTTCATATTATTTCCAAATTCTAATCTTGTGCTACTGCAATTATTGTGCTTACAATATCTGGAACATGTTCTTCATTCATTTGATTTTCTTTGTTTTTTTTTCTTCTCCAAACCTTCTCATAAATGATATAATTATATTCTTTCATGAAGGTCTCCATCATACTTCTACAATTCCGAGCTATGTGTCCAAGGTTGTGGAAATTGTAACGTTCAATATTGTGAGGGGCCACATAAGCATCTCTTTCCTGAACATTTCTTCCATATGTTCTGCAATCCATGGCTTTATGTAAAAAGTTAGTACGTGAAAAATAATGACCCAAAAAGAAATTTTGATACGTGGGAGTGAATGATATTTTTTGTGGTGTATTCCTTTTGAATTCTTTCCTTGGATAATCACAATCTTCTCTTTAGTTGTTTCTTTCATAATGATTGAAGATTCCTTGTTGCTTGAATGTTAAATGTCTTATGTATTCATTCCTTTTTGACTCTTAATGACCATGATTCCTTCCTTTGAGAATTTCTGCATAACTCTTTTGTTTTGTTTATTTTGTCATGGAGATTGAACCTTTTTCAAAATGAATTTGCTTGTATCCTAGTCCAGACTTGTCACTGCACAATATTTGACTGTTGAGAATATCTCCTAACACTTAAGAAATTTTCAAGTTCTGGTTGATCTCATTGAATTCAACTCACAATGAAACAACTTCTTCTTCAATATTCTTGCACTCCTTTTATTTCTTTATCATCTGGATCTGTATTACTTCTTCAGTTCTCTTCCCTTATTCAAGTTGGGTTTTCAAAGAGATGAATTCTTCTTTGAATGATTTGTTTTTCTTTCTTTCTTTCTTCAGCTCAGTTAAAGAAATGATTAATTATGCCTCAATATCCACTTCAACTTCTTCTTCATCACTTTTAGGAGTTCTTTTCTGAGTTTCCCTAGCCATAAATAATACCTTTTTTGAATCATTGTCGCTTTCATCATCTTCATTAGATGAGGAAGTGTCTTCTCTTGAGTAGAGATTTTTCTTGAAGGATTTCTTGTTTCCCTTTTGATATTTCTTTTCTTTCTTGGGAACTTCTTATTCATCACTTTCTGACTTCTTAGCATAAGGAAATTTATTATCAAAGTGACCGATTTTACCACAATTGAAACATTTTAAGGGAAGCATACCTTTGTACTTGTTGGTTCCTCTTTTTATCTTCCTTACAAAGTTGGCTATTTCTTCATCTTCATCTGAATCATCACTACAACTACAACTTGTCTTTGAATTTGGCTTATGTTTATTCTTCTTTTTCTTCTTGGATTTCTTGAACGTTGCTTCCTTCATAGGTGGATTATCTTGTTCTGTCCTCATTTCATAGGCTATGAATATCCCATGTAGCTCATCCATGCTCAACGTAGCTAGGTCTGCTCTTTCTTCTAGGGATTAAATATTCAGATCAAATATCATTGGTAGAGACCTTAGTACCTTTTTAACAATGAACGGTTCTTTCATTTATTCTCCCAGACCTTTAATAACATTCACTATTTCATCAACTCACATAAATTAGGCTGGAATTTCTTCATATTCCTTCATCTTCAGTTGTTCAAATTGACCTCTATAAGTTTGAATCTTAGCTCCTTTGAATTTGGCATATCCTTCATAAATATTCTGAAGTTTATCCCAAATATCCTTCACATTGTCGCAATGCATGACCTTGACAAATATTGAATCAGTCAGACTGCTTAGAATGGTGCCTTTGGCCTTTGAATTGTTTCCGTTGAGTTTATTTCCATCTTTTTCAGTTGGGAGAGTGGTTGGTATTGTATATCCATCTACTATTGACAACCAAACATCAAATCCACACTACTACATATTGAAAAAATTGCGACGACTACTTGCGACGAAAGTACTCTTTCATCGCAAAATTCAAGAGAAAAAATTCAATTTTTCAATTTTGATCTAAATCCACCCCGTATTCGCCACTCTATCAATGGAACTAAAATTTCGTCTGTTTTGCGACGGTCATCAATATGGTGGACTATTGTCTCTATTTTGACAAACTTGTGTTTTCGTACCAAGAGCGACTCTCACTATTGACCGTTACACTTTTTGATACTATCCATATTGACTGTTATACATTTTGACAAAGTCTAAATTGATATAGTCAACGTTCGTTGCAAGAGCGACGAAATGACCATTATAACCATTCCAGTATTTGACAAAGTGACCTAAATATAACAAATAAATAGATTATATATATATATATATATATATATATATAGGTCACGGTCGTCGCAATTGCGACAACTGTGACCTAAATTGACCTATAAATATTTGATGATTTAAAGATGTTACGACAATCTTGCTATAACAACAATAGTTCCGAAAGGGTATTTTTGTGCAGAAGAATGTCGCAGAATATAGTTAGAGGTGGGGAAAAAAGTAAAGCGGGTGAAAAGGGTGATGGTAGATGTTATTTCCCTTGCAAAAAATGTTGCCTCATACGTCCTGTAAGAATTTTAATAGCAACATCTACAAAAAATTGTAGGAAATATGGGCACATTGATGGCAGATCGAATGAATATCGTCCCATGGTAATTAGCTATATATTCATTATCTGTTTTTATTTTGTCAATTTTATATAAAATTATATATATGTATATATATTTTTTGAATGCTTGTTATAGTATACACTAATTTTGCATGATTGTTTGTAATTATAAAGTTAGAGTTTCCCTCTAACTTTCCACAGAATATTGCACCAAGTATTAGTAGAACTGATGTTGTACAAGTTGAGGAACATCATGACCAAGCAAATGAGGATCTCATGGAATAAGATGATGGGACAAATCAAGTTAATGTTCCGATGGAAGAAGATGACGGGACAAATCAAATGATCCAAGATTTGTTTTCACAGCCGGATGAGGATGGGTACAATGATGGTATTTATGATGAACCTCTATTAGAAAAGGCAAATAAACGACTTTATGCATGATCAAGAGAAAATATTCTCTCTTCTACATTGTTGTTGGTGAACTTAAAGGTTATGAATAATTTGTCAAACACTTGTATAACACAGATCCTAAGGTATGTAATATGTTTCATCTCATATTATACATAAATGTTGATTTTTTTCTATTTGTTTTTAGTGTTAATTAATGTGTAAAATAAGAATGCAATTTTTACGATTACTATTCTTTACATTAACTAGTTATTTGTTATGTTGTAGATTGTTAGGTGAATTTTTGTTACCATCGTCAAATATTTTACCTCGCACATATCAAGGTTTGCATGCCATTATGAAAGACATTGGAATGGATTATCAAACTATAGATGCATGTCCTAATGATCATATTATATATTATGGACAACATGCTTTGAAAACATAATGTCTGCAATGTCTTATCAGTAGATATCGAACCGATCAAGTAATAAAAAGGGTGCCTCGAAAGGTTCTTTGTCATATTCCCATAATTCAACATTTGCAGCGATTGTTTAGGTGTGAAAGCATAGCACAATTTATGGATTACCATGCACGTAACATAAGTGGAGATGGTGTTCTTCGAATGCCTACCGATGGTTCTGCATTTAGGGAAATTGAGAAATAATGGGAAAATTTCAAAGATGAACCTCGTAATGTTAGGCTTTCATTGGCAGCTGACGGTGTTAATGCATTCAGAGAGCTTAGGTCTATTTACTCAGTGTGGCCTATTTTTGTTATCAACAATAACATTCTTCCTTGGATGTCAAAAAAGAGGGAGCACATAATGTTGACAATGATTGTTCCAGGTATTTGTTTACATTAATTTTTTGAATGTAACATTTTCATTTGTTTCAATTTTTGCATAATATCTTTTGTTTATTTATTTACTTATATATATTACATGATATCACTCCTATAGTAATTATGTGTAATTTCAAATAATTAGGTAAGTACCAGGTTAAATATATGAATGTATATATTGAGCCTCTTATCGACGAGCTACTAAAGTTATGGGCTAGCATCACAATGTATGACATATGCAAACCAATCGGGGAGAAGAAATTTAAATTCCGTGGAATACTTTTATGGACAATTCATGATGACCCTGGACTAACACATTTTTGTGGTATGTAGCATTCTAATATTTCTCTTTAATACTATATAATTTTTTAATGTTATCATGGTGCATGTTTAATTTTTAAATAATCTCATCGTATAATTGACATTAATCCATTTGTTGCAGGTCTTCAAACAAAGAGTAAATTTGCATGTACAGTTTGTGGCCCTAAGATGAAGTATCATCATTCAAATTTTTTAGGAAAGGTGGTGTTTGATGAGTATAGGCACCTTCTTCCTAAGAACCATAGGTATCGTACTACTGAAAAACATCTTTTCAATGGGAAAGAAGAGACTGGTTTAAAACCACGAAGAATGAAACCTCACCTATGGAGGTTGGAATATAATAGA